>UESW01003890.1:1491362-1704204 GCA_900491605.1 Calamus simplicifolius
GTGCCTTTTTAACCCCGAAGGGTGACCTGAGAGTTGAGAGTCATCAGGTGCCTTTGTAACCCCGAATGGTGACCTGAGAGTTGAGAGTCATCAGGTACCTTTTTAACCCCGAAGGATGACCTGAGAGTTGAAAGTCGTCAGGTGCCTTTTTCTTTGTGCCAACGATCTTTGCTGCCGACGTTGGAGTCGGTCTTTGGCCTTTGGTGCCGAGCTGGCCTCGGGCTTGAGTGCCGATGGTACATCAGGCTTTTTGGATCCGATGGTACATCGGTCTTCGGTGCCGATGGTACATCGGTCTTGAATGCTGATGCAAGGTTGGTCTTCCCTGCATGATATTTTTAAGTATCAATGAAAGAAAATTATCTAAAGTGCAACGTACTTAGCTCTTGTAGCACCCTTATTTTCCTTCTGCGGATTTGAGCACTTCCGCCCGCTGGTGGTCTGCCCCCCAGGGAATCAAGTTGGGACGGAGCCTGGAGTTGGTTGATGACCAGCTCCTCTCCGAAATGAAGCTGGGGACTCATCTTCAGAGTGCAGTAAAGAGAGAGAGATAGGATCTAGAGCCGGGGACGCTAGAGCGGAGCCACGGACGAGAGTCGGAATCGGACTCGGGAGCTAGAGGTCGCCGAGGAAAGCCCGAGCAGCCAGCGGCCGTTGAAGACCAGCAGCCGGGAGAGTCCACTGAAGGCGGACGGTTAGGAGAGGATGTTGCTGGGAGTCATCAGGATTCAGGCAGCCTCCACATTGGTTCAAGGCAAGGGGCCCTCTAGCTTCCACGGTCTCTCTCTCCTTCCGCTGAGTTGACGACCTGCCCCCTAGATAACTATATTGATTGAAGGCGGAGGGTACCAGTACTGAAATCCGAAGGCAGCTGGAATTGAATCCGCAGGAGGTCTTGGGTTCGGATTGGCTTTGGGTGCAGCAGAGGAAAGAGAGGGGGTAGATAGAGTCAACAGTCAAAGCCCTTTGTCCTCATCTCCCACCTTGCATTATAGCATCAGCATGTCTTAGCTTATCACCGCTAGGAATAAAAATGCCCATAAATACTTGAGGTGACTAGGAGTTAGGATTTGGGTGGCAAGGAGTGGCGCTCTTACTGGCTAACGAGCCTGAGCCTTAAATTGCCATTGAGTTTGAGTTTGAGGTTGCTTTTGCTCTTGAGCTTGTTGCCACGTGGCCATGGAATATTTCTCCCATAGCCTTTGAACAATTGCCGCTAATGCTTGGATCTTCAGAGTGAGGGTGGCATGGTATTTTGCTTGAATGGCATGAACTGGTGGTGATAGTGTAACAAAGAACTAGCATCTTGTTGCTCAGCTTGTTGAGGTGCCCCCCAGCATAACTGGCGGAAGCTTCCATTGTTGTCGCAGAGGGACTAAGAGCTTGTAGCTTAGGTCGCCTCCTCCAGCGGGCCCGGGATCCTCCGGCGAGCTCCCTGCGCCTGCGGGCCTGCAAACAAGTCCCGGGGGCCGGAGATTCCGGCAGGGACCCTTCGACGCTCAAGTCAATGCTTTGGGCAACAGCAGTGAGCTTGAGGAAGCTCGAAAGAGAGAAGAGAGAGAGGCTTAGAGCCGTGCTCTCTGTGGGCAAGAATGAGTGTTAAGAGTGTAGTGCGTTCTCAGTTCTTGGAGTTCTCAGTGTTACCTGGTTGGGGGTCCTTCTTACCCTTTTTATAGATGCCCAGAGTCCGTGGGATGTGATCACTTGTCAGAGCATTAATTGATGGCAGCACAATGGAGCTTACCTCCATGTGACGTGTCAAGCTGCAGGCCATGTCCCGTTAGAGTAGGTGGCTGCAGGGCATGGCCGATCGTTACGGCACTTGCCAGATGTGTCCCTTACATCACCTTTTTGGTTGTCATGCGCGGACAGCGGGTGATAAAGTTAATCGTGTGGGTCCCAAGGTACAGCCATTGAGGGGAAGATGATGTTGAGTTGAAGCCAACTGTCCCTCGTAGAGCATTGATTATAGAGTGCTTGCGTGATACTGTTCATGCCCTTGGATGAGCTTCAGAAAAGGCCGAGGGTGAATACTTGGCACTTTTCATTTGCATGGCACTGTTCACTGTTGATGCCGAGCACTGCCGAGGGAAAGAAGCCGAACACGTTTGAGGTCTAGGGGCCAACGTAAATGTCCTAATGCAGAGAAAGAAATAAGGCATTAAATGTCTTAAATGGTGATGCACGTAGCCTTTATGAGGCCATAAATGCCTTAGGGAATGAATAAGGCAATAAATGCCTTAGAGTAATGAATAAGGCAATAAATGCCTTAAAGTAATGAATGCACGTGGCCTTAAGTGCCTTAGTGCGATAGGCTGAGGACCATCACTTTCGTTCCTTTCGGGAAAGATTTTCGGTCGTTTCGGTGCGTTCGGCCGTTTTGGTAAAATATGTTTTGAAGACCCATTTATGAATTATTAAACCTTTCAGAACTATTTAAAATATATATATATAATATCAAAAAAAATCCTACTTACCCTATCCCCATTTTAAAAAATATATATATAATAAAAAAAAAATTCTAGTTACCCTATCCCCACTTGCATCTCTTAAAAACTCAAACTCTTTATTTTATATTGTTATTATTATTTATGAAGAATATGATTATGAATAAATTTTTTATTTTATATATATATATATATATATTCCGAAACGAAGCACCGAAACGGTTCGATACCGAAATATTTCGTTTCATAAGCTAAACTGAAACATAATCCGAAGCACCGAAACGGTTCGATACCGAAATATTTCGTTTCATAAGCTAAACCAAAACATAATCCGAAACGAAATTGACAACCTTGTCGAGGACTGTTCATGTGACCCGAGACAGAGAGGGGTCTCTGGGGTTGAGACTTGAGGCCGAGACCAAGAGGGTGTTTCGAGGTTGAGGGTGGAACAAGGTCGATGGGGCATCATGGCAGCCATAAATGCCCTCCAAGTCATTATGACCATATGCCCCAGCACTATACTTGACCACCGGACATTAATGACCCGGACATAATGACGAAAGGTGGCCCTTTGGAGAACATCACAGAAGGTGGCTCTTGGGAGAGCCCACACGCACTCATAGTGGCCATTTTTTCTATTTTGTTCTCTTTCTTCGTTACGACAAGATGCTTTTTTTCATTATGACAAGATGCCTGTCGCAGCTGGGAGTAATGCCGTGGATGGATGTTGGAAGTTGAGGCCGAAGGAGGCTTCGTCAGTTTCCTTTTTTCACAGTTCTCTAAGGGCGGCATCGGATCAGCCACATCAATCATCATTATTAACTCATGCATGAAGAGATTGCTCTTAAAAATATGAAAGCATATTAATATACATCTAATCATATAATTTAAATATGTTAGCAAGAAAATGCAGTCAATTTAAGAAGAGAATTACATAATTTAAGAATTAAGTAAATGAACTCTGCTGATGAAAAAAATACATTTAAGAATTCGCTTCCATCTCAGATGGTTGACCATCAGAATATTCAACTAGGACATGTATGAATAGGCCAAGGACCATTCAACATTTTACATGCAAAGACTTAAAAAACCTCTTTCATGAAACATGAAATGACTAGGAGCGTCACAAAGAAGTTTGTACTCACAGCTTGAATTCGAGTCCTTGGGATCCCATCAAGAATGAATCCCATTTCACCTCTCTGATATCCTTCCTCCAGCCGTTTAGACAACAGCCCAAATATTATATCCTCCGGAACAAGCTTCCCTTCATTTAATTACAGCATTCGCGATCTAAAGAAACGAAAACAGAACATGAGAATATGCACAGAGAGAGACCATGTATCCAAATATAAATCAAGAAAGAATAAGATGACTCCATAGCAACGACACCTGATATAAACAACAATACATCAAAGGTTAGAACAATATTAGGCTGCTATTTCCTCTTCTTTACAAGAAGAAGGATTCTATTTCATATCCAAGAAATACATTTCAAGAAAAAGGGGAGTTATATCAAGAAAATTAATATAAGACCGCCAGAGGACCCAAAAATATGAAAAATGGTCAGCGAAAATCCTGGATTTGCTGCACTCCATACATGCCCTCTCACGCGTAACGCGGTTTACAATTTTGACGGAAATATTCTTCCAAGCCGCACGCCCGCCGCTCCCCCTTCGATCCCACCATAAATTTTATCCCAAAAAAATTGGAAATTTTAGCCACAAAAAAAAAGGGGGAATATTCCAGAGGATAAGCCCGCGACACCACAAGAAATTCGACGAAAGAAAAGAGGGAAAAAAAAAAAAAAGGCATTTCAATAACCTAACACGATCGGCACAAAGATATTGGAAAAATAGTTTGAAGCCATCCATTTATATGCCATCGCAGATCCAGAAAGATGTAAAAATAATATAAAATAAACAAATTACTAAAAAATAAAAAATAAAAATAAAGGGGGAAATACGACTGATTTCAATAAAAGAACAGCCCAAAATCTCTTTACGGCGAGAGGAAAGGGGAAGGCAAAGAGAAGAAAGAAGGGGAAGAAGGGAGAGGAGACGAGAGAGGACCTTCTTGTAGAGAGGGAGGAACTGGGGTCGAGCTCTTGGCGAACGAGGGTGCCCATAGAAATATGGGGCACCGCAAGGAACTCGGCAATGCGCGTAGCGTACAAGTGCTTCTGAGCCGCGGGGCTCCTTATGAACCCACCGCACGCCCCTCCCCTCCATCTCCCCCCACGTCTCTTTCGCCGCCTCCGGCGCCCCCGCAGACCGTACCCGGCCGTACTCCTCCAACTCGCTCTCGTAATCCACCACGGCGACGGCTTGGCTGCAAGGAGCCGGCGATCTCGCCGACCATGCGTGGCAGATTCCGGAGGCCATGGCTGGCGGCGGAGGGCTTTCCGACATAGTTGTCAGACCCGGCGGACATCGACCCGGCCAAGAGCTCGGATCACCGACCACCAGTTCAAACGTCGGATCACCCCGTTGTGTCAATTATTTAATCTAAAAATATTATTATATTAATAAAAATTAATTTTTAATAAAAAAAATTAAGAATAACATAATAATTTTAATATCTAATGCCATAAAAAATTTTAAATTATAATCATACAAACATATTAAATTAATAATTCAAAAGTGATATATATAACAACTAATTAAAATTTAAATAAAAAAATCAAAACACGCTTGAAATTTACTAGCATCTATACTAAAGAACTAAAATAAGAGTCATCAAAAGGTACAAAATTTAGGTCAAAACTCAAAACTCATTTAAGTCTATTGAGTATGCATAGTAGGCTCTTGAGTCTTCTCACTATCAATATTTTGACCTCATCTCTATCACTGTCACTAGCACCATTACTTTCACCATAAGCATTATTTCCATCACTATTATGATGACCTCCACCATTAGAACCATGACCATTATCATCATCATCACTTCCATCATTATCATAATCATTCAAATTCAACAACCTACAAATTAATATAGTATAAGGATAAAAAATAAATTTAATGTAAATAATATAAACTTTTAAAATATAGTTACCATCATCATTTGGAATATCTTAAATTGTACATGATGCCAATTCATGATGAAATATATTTTTTTCATTGGGTGCTAGAGTTAATGGGTCTTCTACTAACACCCATTCGGCATTTTCACCATATGTTTCAAAATCAATAGGTTCATAATTTCTCAATTGAAATCATTACCTTTGTTGCAATCTTAAGTTGTAATGAACATAAACAAGGTCATTCAACCTTTGATGCTCTAATCTATTCCGCTTTTTATAATGGATATGCTCAAAAATGCTCCAATTTCATTCGCATCCAGATAAACTATATGTTTGACTCAAATGCTGATAGCTAACTTTTGCATATTTGGAGCACAACTTCCATAAGCAATCCACTATTCATCTACATACATTGACACATCATTACATAAAAAAATAACAACAAATGTATATTAAAGAAGTAGATATACCTGGAGGTAAAAGGTTGCAATCATTAATTGCAGTCTTTCGACCAAAGTCATGAACATCATCCCTAAATAGCATCATTTCACTTGTAAGTTTACTTTGCAGAGATGGATCATCATGTCCATATCTCTCAATCACATCCAAAAGTTCAGAAATGACAAATGCATTTCTCCATCATCAATGCACCATACTGAAAACGAGGATTCAAGTAAAATCCTGCTTCATGTAGTCTCCTATTCAACTGTGTATCCCATCTAGACTGCAAGATATCTAGAAATAGTTGAACTACATTCTTTTTCCTTTGAAATTTTCTTTTCATAACTTCACTAGCATAATGGATAGCTTCATATAGATAACCCATTGCAGGCCTATCATCACTATCACAAGTCTTAATACCTGAACAAGTGGTTCAGTAAGCTGCACAATCATTGAACTCTCACTCTAGAAGGTTGATCTAAGATATCTTTAACATACTTTTCCCTTTGCTATCTTTGGCATAGGTTGAAGTCATTCATTCATTAGATGTTACCATCAGCATAAGTTCATCTTTGCTTGCCAATAAACTTTGTAAGGTAATAAAATTTGTAGCAAACCGTGTTGGAGCTGGCTTAAGTATTTCTCTACCTCCAATAAACTGTCTCATCAAATATAAGGATAACAATGATTAAATACATATTTAGTTATCCTAGATGCTGATCCATAGTAGAACTTACCAATGGTAATTTTTCAATATCAGATAGCATGAGGTTAATACGTGAGCAGCATAAGGAGACCAAAATAAGTTGAAAATTCGCACTCTAACAATCTACCAGTAGCCACATAATTCGAGCATTATCGGTAACCATATGCACAACATTCTCCTTTCCAACAAACAAAACTTCTTTAAATAATTTGAACAATGTCTCAGCATTCTTAGCAGTAGTAATGTCAACAGACTTAAGAAAATAGCACCTCTTGGGCAATACACCAAAAAATTAATTAATGTCCTCCTTTTCTGATCTATCCACCCGTCCGCTAAATAGTGCACCCTATTTTTTTTCAAGTAGTCCGAAAGCTCTTCACAAATTCTTTTACCTCATCAACGGTCTTACCCAACAAATAACCCCAAATAGAATGATGTTTGGTCCCTTATACCCCGGACCCATACTAGCAATAGCATCAATAGTAGGTTGATAGTACATGGATTTGTAGCATTAAAAGGAATGCATGCATCAACCATCCATTTAGCAATAGCCAAATCACAACATTCAATAGCATCTTTGTTTTGCAGGACACTTTTCAAAGTAGGTTGTGCTCCTGGGGTGGTCCTAGGCATAAAATAATTTGCAATATTTGCATTTTTTTTCTTTATCTCCATGATCTATCATCCTTTTTTTCCCTCTCAATTCAACCACATCATGATCCTATATGTATGGCTCTATATGCTTCCTCTTCATGCACCCTATATGTAGGACTAATGGGTTCACCTTATCATGTATTTCCTTCAATCTTTTTTTCTTCTATGGTACTTTTAAGCATTGCATCATTTGATATTGAACATCAGCATTAACTTTCTTACACCCATCCACCTCTCCTTTTACCCTTGCTAAATATTGTTTAACTCGATTAATGCCCCCTCCAACAAATACTTTATTACAAAACAAGCATACTAATTTTACTTTTTTCATATTTTCACTCAATTCAGGAGCTTCTCCAAATAAGCCCATGCAGGATCCATTCTCCCTCTAACACCACTAGACTGAATAAAAGCTGTTCTAATAGAATCACATGTTGATGGAGTTGTAGCATTTTCATTTTCAGCCATCACTATAAATACCAAATATGCAGAATTTATTAACAACACAATCACAACATATATTCAAATATGCATAATTATACTCATCAACAATCTATCAATAATTTAAACATTATAGTATTATACAATCTATAATAAACTAAACTCATTCACCATTTATTCAATCCATCACTAATCAAATATCAAACATTATACAATCCATAATAAACTAAATTAATTTATGTATACTCATAGTAAGTTCAATTTTTAACCATGTTGAAGCAAGTAAAACTCAGCTCTTGAATATCTATGTCACGTGCTACTATTCTACCACTAATGTTGCTGCACTAAAAAAAAACCTAAACTTAATCGGAATGATAGAACAGGTATGAGAGAGTATGAAAAAATGATTAAAAAAAATTGTTGATTAAAGGAGAGAGCATGAAAAAAAAGCACACATACAGTTTCCTTCTGACATTGGAAAGAATGTAAAAATAATATCAAAGCATCACTGTACTTAATCTTTCATGACAACGTGGCACATGAAAATCACAATTCACAAGAGATGTTGAATCAAACAAAAGACATTTAATTTCACAGCACCTTTAGCCAAGAAAAAAGTGGAGAAAAAGAATGAAATAATGATTTACTTCAATCTAATAATATATTTTAAGGCCTCATCATATGTGCAAACACAATCTAAAAATTATAATGAAATAGTTACAACAGTTGAAATAAAAATTGATGCTACCATAACAAACATTAACATACAAGCTTACCTGAATTTTAACATATAAATTTTAACATACTAATTCAACAATCTTATAACCTACGAAATTTTAACATATAAATTTTCCCTCCGGCTGGCTAGCATTGATTCTAGAGCGACTTCTAGGTTGGACTTCTTATAGTTACATATCATTAAAGAATGACAAGGCCCTACGTGTATAGGTTTGATCTAATCCAAGTTTGGCATGCGTAGTTGCAGCATCCTCTTATGCATTGGACTTGGATGAAAGCACTATCACAAAAAAATATAGTAGAAACAAAGCAATTCATAAAATTTTATAAGTTATCTAAAAAAGAGCAAGCCAAAAGGATGTTAAGTAATCTATTTTCTTGTTTATATTATCAGGTAAACTAGAGGCTATTAAAAGACTAAACTGTAATAACTGATAGCTTCAAGCCCAAATGAATTTTGATGAAAGTTTGAGGATAAAAAGTATAGTTTTGCCCAATAAATTAAAATGTAGCTTGTTGCTGTCAAATCACTTTTGAGGAGCGTCAAGCGACAGAATGCTTCGTTGGCCTTCAGAGGAATGATAGGGACCGCCTCCTTCAGCCGGAAACCTGCAAGAAAAGTCCCGGACCGATGGTTCCGGCGGGGACCCTCCGATGCTCAAGTCAGCGATCTGGAGAACAGGAATTTTTTAATGAAAGAGTAGAGATTGAGTTCCCCTCCCTCGTTGGGGGTCGGGCTCTTTATATATCTGTTCGGGGTCCCTCTTACCCTTCGTTAATAACAGCCGAATCACATCTTCCGTTAAGATCGGCTACAGCTACTAAACGTGTGCCATAAGTATCTGCAATGGTTCATAATATTTTGGTAACCACCCATGATCTTAGCAAAAGAGAAACGGGTTGGCAAGCCACGTGGAATTCCTTATAGCAAGTGGATGCATGTCGGCCTCTGCCGCTGAGGCCGAGGCCGTTGTCGAGGCCGACGCCGACGCCATTGCCAAGGTGGGCCGTCGCCGATGCCAAGACCGACGCCGTGGTCAAAGTAGGTCATCGCTGACGCCGAGATCGACGCCGTGGTCGAGTGGGCTATCGCTGACACTGAGACCGACGCTGTGATCGAAGTGGGCCGCGGCTGACGCCAAGATCGAGGTGGGCCGCGGAGGAGATGGGCCAAGCCTGATGCCGACGCCAACACCGTTGCCAAGGTGGGCCATCGCCGACGCCAAGACCGACGCCATGGTTGAAGTGGGCCATCGTCGACGCCGAGACCGACGCCATGGTCGAAGTGGGCCGCCGCCGATGCCGAGACCAGCACCAAGGTCGAGGTGGGCCGCTGCTAAGATGAGCCCAAGGCCAAGAAGAGCAGAGTGCGTCGGACCATGTGACATTGAGTTCGTGATCCCTCCATCTCGTGGGTCATGTGGTTTGATCAGCCGCATCAGCCGAAGGGACATCAAAGGCCAAAGCAGGGCTCCGTCACTTTCCTTCATGGTTCTCTAACGGCGTTGGATTAGCCACATCAGATGCCCCCTCGCCCCTGAGACGAAGCGGGCCCACCCCAGCAAGGCGAAAGGGGCGTTACCTCCCAAGTGGCTGATCCCCACTTGACTTTGGGTCTTCAACTTTTGACATGATGTTTGGATGTGGGTTCCCATCCACATGCCATGGAGGCAAAGAGCCAGTGAGGCCGCAATGATGCTCCTAAGGCAGAGGGAGCCGTTGAGCCTTTTTTGTAGATGTTTGCCTTTGCGTCGTGTTTGATGTCGACGTCGATTACAGGCTTGAGAGCTTGGGAGCGGATGCTCGTCAATATGAGCTGGGGAGTTGGCTTTTTTCAGCTGTGAGTTGTCTTGGGGCTTCTTGATGGCTGAAAGTAACCAATTATATGTTGCAAGTGTGTAATTTAAACAAAGGTATTACCCGATTGGCCGTTGGCCGCTGATACAGAGTTGAGGTCGTTGAGGCTGAAATGAAGCCGTTGAGGCTGTAACGAAGCCGCTGAGGCAAAGTTGAGGCCGTCGAGAGCCTTTTGAACCCCAGAGGATGACCCGGGAGTCACTGGGATTCGACCATGCTCGGGAGCCTTTAACCCCGGAGGGTGACCAGAGAGTTGAGAGTCATCAGGTGCCTTTTCACCCCGGAGGGTGACCTGAGGGTGCTTGGACCAGGCTCAGGTGCCTTTTTCTTTAAAGAAATTAGTCTCCTTCTGCAGAGTTGATGACCTGCCCCCCAGGGAACCGTGTTGATTGAAGGGGGGGGGGACCAGTGCTGAAATCCAAGGGCAGCTGGAATGGAATCCGCAGGAGGTCTTGGGCTTGGATTGCGACATGGAGCCGGGTTTGAGTGTCGAGGGAGACTCGGGCTTGAGTGTGCCGACGCGGAGCCGGGCTTGGAGTGTCGACGCAGAGCCGAGCTTGGAGGTGCCGACGGGAGCCGGGCTTGAAGGTGCCGACGTGGAGCCGGGCTTGGAGGTGCCGACGTGGAGCCGGCTTGAATGTGCCGATGCGGAGCTGGGCTTGGAGTGCCGACGTGGAGCTAGGCTTGAATGTGCCGATGCGGAGCCGGCTTGAGTGCAGACGCGGAGCCGGGCTTGGAGTGCCGACGCGGAACCGGGCTTGAATGTGCCGATGCGGAACCGGGCTTGAGTGTGCCGACGCGGAGCCGAGCTTGAAGGTGCCGATGCAGAGCCAGGCTTGGAGGTGCCGACGTGGAGCCGGGCTTGAATATGCCGACGCGGAGCCAGGCTTGAGTGTGATGATGCAGAGCTGGGCTTAGAGTGCCGACGCGGAGCTGGGCTTGAGTGTGCCGATGCGGAGCCAGGCTTGAAGGTGCCGATGCGGAGCTGGGCTTGGAGGTGCCGACGCGGAGCCGGTCTTAAGTTGCCAGTGCGGAACCGATCTTTTTGCCGACGCGGAGCCGGTCTTAAGTTGCCGGTGCGGAACCGGTCTTTTTGTGCCGATGCGGAGCCGGTCTTAAGTTGCCGGTACGGAACTGGTCTTTTTTGCCGACGCGGAGCCGGTCTTAAGTTGCCGGTGCGGAACCGGTCTTTGGTGCCGACGCGGAGTCGGTCTTTAGTACCGACGCGGAGCCAGTTTTGGTGCCGACGCGGAGCCGGTCTTTGTTGCCGACGCAGAGCCGATCTTTATTGCCGATACGGAGTCGGTCTTTGGTCTTTTGAGACGCCAATGCGAGGTTGGTTTGAATGCATGCAGAGTCGGTCTCCCCTGCATGACATTTTTAAATATCAATGAAAGAAATATTGTCTTAAGTGCAGCGTACTTAGCTCTTGCGGCACCCCTGTTTTCCTTCTACAGACTTAAGCGCTCCCGCTGGTGGTCTGCCCCTTGAGGAATCAAATTGGTTGAAGTGGAGGTACCGCTGCCCTTACTTGGGCCTCCCTCTGTGTCGCCGTCCATAGGAGAGAAGGCTGCTTGGGCGGCGAGTGATGGCTCTTTGAGCTTTAAGTCGTTGGTGAGCTTGAGGATGGTGGACCTCTTGCTGGGAAGATTCCCGGTGGGATGAAGGATGGCTGGCCTGAGCAGCGAACCAAGAGCGAGNTTTAGCTATCTGATAAGCCTATTTAAGATCATAGACTTCTCTTAAAAATAATTCTCTTTGAATGTCCTCACATAGCCCAGCCCTAAATCTAGATAGGATCACAGCTTCAGATTCATCTATGCTACACCTCATGACATATTCATTAAATTTGGCTATGTATTTAAATATGGTCTTGCTTCCCTAACTCAGCCTCTGTCATTGATCTAAAAGTCTCTAATGATAGAATATGGAGAGATATTTTTCCCTAAGCTTAAGTTTCATAGTTCTCCAGTTAGCTATGGGTATGTTTCCCCTTTGCCTAGTTATCCTTTTAATATTTCTCCAGTCTAGTCTAGCCTGAAAAACTAACCTGAGTTTAGCAAACTTAAACTTTCTCTCTTCAGATATTTTATACCACTCAAAGTATCGATCCATATCTTCTTCCCAATCAGTGTATACCTTAGGGTCATGACTGCCATCAAATGTAGGTGCATCAAGTCGTATGTTCCTAAAGACTCTTTCCTTCAAATCCATAAAGTCTTGATGTGGGTGTCTAGGGTTATTTTTAGGGCTAAGATCATGATGATGGGCTCTTAAACCAAGGAGAGTTGGTCTAGATGATTCAGGTTCAGTGTGGTTCAATCGGTTCTCTTCAAGGGTTCCGATTTGCTCTTTTATTTGGTCAAACCTATTGTTTAGTTGTTTAAATTGTTCGGTCATGGTTCTTATTAAAGTTTTAAGATTGAGATCCATGGTGTAATTTGATTATGTTTGGGGATGTTGGTAATAGGCTCCTGACCTGGTGGTCATGCAACACATAAATTCGTTCTAGAATTTTTAGACCTAGAAGCTCAAGTAGAATGAATCAACTCAAATTACAATCAACTCAACGATTATCCTTTCCACTGGCTAGGTAAGAGGTGAGGTTATGAGAGGCTCCTTCGACTCTCGTAGAGACCTAATTAGAGAATTATAAGTCTGTAAGGCATTTGCCATTTGACCCTTAGCCTTAGACACCATTTTTAAGAAATAATTGAAGGAATGAGTGTACTAGTTTTACCACAATACTTAAAATTTAACCACGTGGGTGTCCCTAGCTTTGCTTTAGATTTCTACTCAATTTTAATTAGGCTTGGGATCGAGATGAGGATGATTGTTTTGGACCAAAGAAGATGATGAAATCCTTTCCTTATCTAAGATAAAGAAATTTCCCTTAAGTGAATTCAATGATGCATGCACACACATATGAAAACCTAAAGTAATATATATATATATATATATATATATATATATATATATATATATTATTTATTTATTATGTTGTAGATCTAAAAATAAGAAAAAAATTATAGATTTAATGAAGATTAATTATATGATTAAAAAAATTTTGCACTATGCATGAGCATGTCCTAGCCTGCTCTGATACCAAACTAATAAGGGATGTACCATGCAAAAGATTAACGTAGAGCAATAAGAATAAACTAAGGATGAATATGCAAAGAATAAAGTAACTACCCACAAAACACGATTTACTAAGTAATAAAGAAAATATGATTCTAGGGTTGAGAAACCACTATTTAGAATATGCTCTTTTTTCAACAAAATAGAACTTATAAGAAGGGATGGGTTTGATTACCAGACAATGATGGTCTTCATCCTAAAAGATTGGATCACACAACTCCTAGAATGGGTGCCTGAAAGAAGAATCTATGCTTTCGCAGATGTTTCGGCTTTCCTTCAGATTGTTCTAAAAGCAATAAGGACTTCATCTAAGGATCGTAGCACCTTGGCATCTTGGGGCTGGGATGCTTGGAACAGGTGTTGAAATGGATATTTGTTGGGCCTCTCACCCTCTCCCTCACGGAGTGTCAATGCTCATGAGCACAGAAAAATAGAAGAAGAATTTTTTTTTATTAATCATCAATTATTCTCTACAAGAAAAAGGAAGGAGTTTTTATAATAAATACTAACCCTTGAATTACATGAAAAAAAAAAAGAAAATAAGGGCGTCGTATTGTTTTCAAATAAGAAGATAGGCGATATCTTGAAATAAGAAAAAAAATTAGGGGATAGCTTTCCAAATAAGGAGATAGGTGGTATCTTGAAACAAAAAAAAGAGATCAGGGGATGGGGCCATATTTTGCTTTTCATAAGGGGTGGACGGTAAGTCACCTTCCATAGGGGGCTTATTTGCTTCCTTTTATGCTGAGATGACTTTATAAAAATCTTGAAACACCCTAATTGAGTAGATGACGCTTACTTTGACTGGGATTCCATGTGACTGCTGAGGTGACGTACTAAATATGGTCCTTCATGGTCATAATCTTCAACTTCTTATACTTTGACTCAATAAATCTTGACTTGACTCAAATAAAATTACTGGACTCATACTTAACTCAAAAAAAAATTACTGGACTCATACTGACAAAACTTGATTACAAGACTTAAAGTCAAACCAACATAAAGTAAGAAATCTATAATGACTCTGAACTCAAATGAATTGACAAGAATCAAAAGTCTAACTACATCAATCAGAAATCCATAATGAGCTCAGTAACCTCTGTTTGATCTTGATGCCGCACCACCTAGATTTCTCAATGGCTACAGTAGCAATCATGAATGGTGTTAGAAACACATGTTTCAATTATCTATTTCAAAGCATCCTTCCAAGAACTCGACTAAGGTATTGACGTGGGTTGAGAAAGGCTGAGAAATATATTCATGGAAAGGAGGTTGCTATGAATCAAAAAGAAGTAGCAAAAATTTGAATAAGGAGAAGCATGGAGGATGAGACAAGTAGGAGGTGAAGTCTAAGAAGATTAGGCCAAAGCTGGAAGGTACTATGTGGTGGCCCTCAAAAAAAAAAGTCTATAGAAATGATTCTTATGAAAGCTTATATATAATAGATGAGCTTAAGGAGCAACAAGATAAGTCAATAGAAGACTAAGGGGGCAAGCGTCCAACATATAAGATTAGTTATATATTCACTACACTCGGGTAAGAAAGAATCGAGTCATGCAAGGTTAGTCCAGAAAATCAGCTTAAAAAAAATTGGTTAAACAAAATTGACTTATCAAGAACTAGATGCAGAAAGCCAATCAATGAAAGATGAAAGCTAAGGGACACACCCATGGACCATTTAAAAATCCTAGTTTGATCTAGGCTCAATAGAGAGGTAGCAATGCCAAACCTAATTAGTTGATTACCAACTACCAAGGAACCTTTTCATTTAACTTCGACCAAGTCTAGGACAAACTAGGTATCCTTAGCTTGATCCATTGAGGGTATAAGGGTCAAAAGCCCAAGAAGGAGCTAAGGTGTACAACTCACATAAGGCTTATCTACGTTTGTTATAAGGATTGATCTACAAAGAGTTGTTAAAGCTGATCACTAGCACTTTTGCATTCTTCAATAGGCATTTATACTTTGAGATTTAAGATCGACCATACATACCATGATGACTACTCAAATGCTATCAGTCAATACGAGTTGAAGGGTTGTTATTGAAAAACAACTTGAAGAACTTGAAAAAAATTGAAGGATTGGTTCATTCTAGTTTCCATGTCATTATTGAAAGATGTTCTGAAGAACTTGAAAATATTAAAAAATTAATTAATTCAAGTTTTAAGGTCATTGTTGGAAGATAATTTGAAAACTCAAAATATTGGAGAATTAGTTAATTCCAATTTAAGGATTGTCATTGGAAGACGGCCTAAAGAAGTTGAAAGAAAACTAGAAGGCCATTATTAGGAGACAACCTAAAAACTTGCCTTTGGAGTTAGCTAATTCAAGTTCAAAGGTCATTATTTAGAAAAAAAAAATTTAAAAAACTTTAAAATTAGAAATCATAAGAACAATATTCTATTTCAAATATTGATCCAAGTAATAGCTCTTAGGAGTTAGTCTAATTAAGTTGATAAGATGATCTTACATTTAGCTAAATTACAGGGTTGATTCAACATGACTGACCTAATTATTATTTTTAGTTCATATCAAGATATAACTCAAATATAGAAGTGAGGAATAAGTGATGTAACATAACGTAAGTGCCTAATTAACTGGTGGCATATGATAAGGAAGATCTACTTCTATCACATAACCCTACACTCACTAAAGAATAGAGATGCCATGAATGCCCATGACTTCAATCAAACTAGGACTCCAAGATCTTTGAATCCTAAAAGGACTCTTCATGAGGTTCTTAAACCTTAAAGAGGCCAAACTTCTCATTTACAGCTAGATGTAGGGAGTTACATATATGTAAGACTCTCTTCCCCATATAATTTATATTCTCTTATTTTCTCAAATCTCCTACTAACTTGAGTGTTGAACAATTTTTTCTAGAGAATAACTTCAGTCTCTTGTAGGACTTCTCTTTGATGGATGAAGCTCTCATTAGGTGATTTTTCATCTTTATTTTCATTTACAATTTAGAAGTAAATTTCAGATGCTAACAAAGTTGTTCCAAGAAATACAAACAATTAGTTTTAGATTATATAGTTCGGAGATAGCTTGCTCAATCAGCATCAAAGAAAGCATTGAGTTTTAAAGTACTCAACAAAGATTGAAAAAAAATGTCATTTATATATCATAAAATCGATTTGATATTTCAAAGTGTTGGATTGTTCATGTATTAATGGGTAATTTTCACAAAGTATGAGTCCATGAGATATTAAGCATGGTGATAGCATAGTGTTATAGCAACCCACAATACTTTAATGATGGGTGGCATCGGATGAATGCTACCATCTACTCGAAAGCCATAAATCTTACGTGTAGTGATACCTTTGCACAAGTTTACATGTGCCACATAAAAAATATTTGACATATATTTAGGTTGAGAAATAGCTAATTAGGGGAGTATCATTCATTTTGTTCTACCATCCCAAAACAAAACCCAAAAAATAAGTAAAAGAAAATAAAACAATAGACAGATCTTCTATTAAGAATATACAATCGAGAACTTGCACAAGAGCCTCATGCTTAGACTGGGTGTCATCAAGAGAAACGACATTATCAACACTAAAAAAAAGGGAACTACAAAACAAATTATTCACAACATTTGGATTGGGAAGTAGGTAGCTCTTTTGTTGATGGATGTTTGAGGGACCATAGTCAGCATGTAGGAGAAGTATGGGTTGATAGGGAATACAAAAAATATTCATCTAATAAGATCGCTATTAGTACGGCCAAGCACGCAGTTGCGATAAATCAATAAAAAATACAGAATAATAATAGAAACCAAATCCAAAAAAACAGTGAGAGACGAGGATTTTACATGGTTCACCCAAACTGGGCTACGTCCACGGCGGCACAGGATCTGCAAGGCTTCACTAAGAGTTGAATCAGGTACAAGCCCTCAAAACACTCTCTCAAAACTCTTATGATCTCACTTAAAAGATTACATAACCCTTTTTTTCTCTCTCTGTTGCACACAGAGGTCCTCACCGAGCCTTCAATTTATTTCACACGTTCGTAACTCCCTTAAAAAAACCTCCACATGAGATTTGTGGCGGGCGGTTGTAGCTGAGATGATGCCTCAAATCCTCCTCCAAAAGCTCCCTTCGGTGACTTTGGATAAATGCCAAAACATCTTCAACTAACTCCCCAAAATCTATCCAATCTCATGTTGTTACTTTTGGATAATGACCAAAACATCCTCAACTAACTCCCCAAAATCTATCCAAATCTCATATTTGTTACTTTTGGATAATGACTGATTTGCCAACTCCTTTGTGAACTCTGATTTAGGGCTTCCTCTTGATGAAATTAAGCTCCATCCATAACAATCTCACACTTGGAGATTAATGACATCAATCTTAGATCTACCTTCTTTCTCTGTGCCGCGCTCTTCGGATCTATCTCTTAGAAAGCTTCACCAAGTTGCAACAGAGACTCAACTTGTCTCTGCTCACAACCTTGGTGAACATATCTGTAGGGTTTTTAGCTCCATCAATTTTCTCCAGCTTCAATTGCTCCTCATCCAATGCACTGCAGATGAAATGATACCTAAGCTGAATGTGCTTGGTTCTTGCATGAAATGCTGGATCCTTGCCAATGAACTGCGCTCTGGCTGTCTTCATAATGTATTACACTCGTGCTCCTTCCGAGCTCCTCCATCAACCTCTGTAACCAGATCATCTCTTTACTAACTTCAATGATCGCCACATACTCAGCTTTTGTAGTTGACAATGTCACTATCTTCTGCAACTGAGATACCCAGCTCACTGCTGTATCACCGACAGTGAAAACATAACTAGTGGTGCTCCTCCCACTGTCTCTGTCACCAGAGTGATTGGCATCTACAAATCCCTGTACTTGAAGACTATCACCTCATAGCACAAACTGTAAGTTAATGTACCCCTGAAATATCTCAAGATCCATTTCACTGTATTACAGTGCTTCTTGCTTGGATTCTGCATGTACCTGCTGACTGCTCCCACTGCTTGTGCAATATCCGGTCTTGTGCAAACCATTGCATACATTAGACTTCCCACGGCTGAGGTATATGGAACTCTAATCATCTCATCCTTGCCTTCTGAGTTGTTGGACATAACTGCTTGCTGAGCTTCAAGTGTGCTGCCAAAGGTGTTGACACTGCCTTTGCATTCTCATATGGAACCTCTTCAATACCTTCTCTACATAGTCCTTTTGAGATAGCCACAGCTTCCATTGCTTCCTATCTCTCTTGATCCTCATACCAAGAATCTGCTTCGCCTCTTCCAAATCCTTCATTGAGAACTTCTTTGCCATTAGTTTCTTAAGCTCTTCTATCTTCCTCATACTGGAACCTGCTATAAGCATATCGTCCACGTACAAGGATAAAATAATAAACTCATTTGTAATGTACCTCTGAAAGTACATACAATGATCTGACTGGCATCTGGTGAAGCCTTTCTCTAGCATGAAACTGTCAAACTTGAGGTACCATTGCCATGGAGCCTGCTTAGACCATACAAACTTTTCTTCAATCTGCAGACCATGTCTCCTTTTCCTGACCTGAAAACCTTCTGGCTGGTGCATGTACAGCTCCTCCTCCAAATCTCATGAAGAAATAATGTCTTCACATCTAACTACTCTAGATGAAGATCCTCCACTGCTACCATGCTCAGAATCACCTGATGGATGTCATCTTGACTACTGGGAAAAAAATCTCTTGGAAGTCAATTCCCTCTTTCTGTGCATAACCCTTGACAACTAATCTTGCCTTGTACCTCTTGGTACCATCGACCTCATTTTTCTTGTATACCCATTTGTTGAACAGAGCTTTCTTGCCAGCGGGTAACTTTACAAGATCCCAAGTCTTGTTTTGCTTTAAAGAGTCCATCTCCTCTTTCATAGCCAACTCCCACTTGACCTTAGTTCATCCTGCATGGCTTCAACAAAACATTCTGGCTCTCCAGAATCTGTGTACAAAACATAATCATTAGCAGAATACCTCTGTGATGGCCTGGTAACCCTTGTAGTCCTCCTCAACTGTGGGGACACCGGCTGAGGTACCGATGTATGCATGTGGCTGTCTGTTCCAACCACATCTTCCTCCTCCACATCCTCGGAGTTTCCATCTTCAGTTTGCACTCGGCGAATTTCTCCATCTCTGACAGGATCGAGTTCTATAAACTCCTGTTTCTTTTATTCCACTGCATCCTTCCTGTCTTTGTAAGTATGCTCTTCATCAAATACCACATTCCTGCTTCAAATGATCTTATTGTTCTGGAAATCTCAGAGCTTGTAGCCATACTCATCGCCACCGTATCCAATGAAAAACACTTTGTAGACTTGGAGTCTAACTTACTCCTCTTCTCTTTCTTAATCAGAGAATAAGCAATGCAGCCAAATACTTTAAGAAAAGAAAGTTTTACCTGTTTTCCTGTCCAAACCTCCTTAGAATCCCACCATCCAATGCACTGGATGGACTCCTGTTGATCAAATACACTACGGTGTCCAGTGCTGCCACCCAAAAATATGTAGGTAGACCTGAGTCAAACCTCATACTCCTCTCTCTCTCAAGAATGGTCCTGTTCATTCTTTCTACACCATTCTGCTCTGGTGTCCTAGGATGGTCTTGATCCTTCTGATTTCATGCTCTGCGCAGTAGACATCAAACTCTCTACTGCAGTATTCACCACCGTTATCTATCTTGAGACACTTGAGACTTGCTCCAGTTGGCTTTCACACATGACTCTCCATCTCTTGAAGATGCCAAAGACCTCAGACTTTTCCTTCATAGCAAACACCTAGACTTTCCTGCTGAAATCATCTATAAACGTGATAAAGTACTTATTGCCCGCATATGATGCCACTGGTGCTGGACCCCAGACATATGAATGAACCAACTCCAACCTTTCAGTCTTCTTCTGAGTTCTTGCTAACTAAAACTCACTGTTTTCTGCTTACCATAGATACACTCTTCACAAAACTCTAGATTCACCTTCTTTAGCCCAGGTAGAAGCTCTCTCCTGTGTAGAATATTCAAGTTCTTCTCACTAAGATGACCGAGCCTCCTGTGCCATAATGTAGTCACTGTACCCGTGTCTCCTGCTGCCACTAAAACTGAACTCTCACTGTCTGCCAAGAAGTAGAGAGTGCCTGTCCGCTTCCCTTTGATAACAACCATAGACCCTTTAGTAATTTTCCACTGAGAATTACTAAAGACGGATACATAACCCTCAACATCAAGCTGACTGATAGAAATTAGGTTTTTCTTTAACTCTGGGATGTATCTGACTTGTGCAAGTCTCAATTCTCCGCCTGTCACTGGCTTTAGTACAATTGTTCCTCTACCAATAATTTTGCACTGCTTCATTGCCAACTGTGACATGACCAAAATCTCCTTGGACAAAATCCAAAAATAGGTGTCTCTTTGAGCTGCAATGGTAAGAAGCCCCTGAGTCTACAAACCACATATCTGAGTTTGCCCCATCGCCGGCTGACAGGCACACATCCTCAAAATTTCGCTCAATAGTACTCACAACATTTGCTTCCTAACCTTCTATCTTGCTCTCTACACCTTTTTCCTTCTTCTTACCCCAACAATCCTTGCTCAAGTGACCTTTCTTCCGCAGTTCCAATACTTCATGGGAAATCTCCCTTTGGACTTTCCTCTGCTCTTGGACTGGCCTTTCTCTAACTTCTTCCTCTCCTGTGATCTTCCTCTGTATCCACCATGAGTGCAGTACTTGTAGAAGTCCCACCCACAGCCTTTCTTCTCATCTCATCATTCAATATACAACTAACTGCATCATTGAATGTAAGGATACCTGATACCGAGTTGCTGACTGTCATCACAAAATTGTCCCAACTCTCTGGCAAGGAACATAAGAAAAGAAACGCCCTGAATAAATCATCAAAAGTAACAGAGACCAACTCCAATTGATTAATCATCAAGTTGAACTCGTTCAGATGCTCCGTCACTGAACTATTCTCAGCCATCTTCAAATTGAAGAGTTTTTTCATGAGAAATATCTTGTTTGAGGTGGAAGGTTTTTCATACAGCTTTGTTAAAGCGGTCATCATATCCACGGTGGAATTTTCCTTTGCAATATTATACGCCACTTGAGGTGTCAACGATAATCTGATCGTGGCCAGGGCTTTCCTATCCAGAATCATCCAATCTGAGTTGTTCATTGAATTGGCTTCTTTCCCTCTAATGGAAGGTAAAGATCCTTCTGATATAGGTAGTCCTCAATTTGCATCCTCCATCATTCGAAATTGTGACCATTGAATTTCTCGATTTTGATCTTGTCTTCTACCATCTCTTTGTTGATTTGTCCGACGTAATAATATGAAGAAAATCAGGCTCTGATACCAATTTGATAGGGAATACAATAAATATTCCTCTAATAAGATCGCTATTAGTACGGCCAAGCACGCAGTTGCGATAAAATAAAAAAAATAATAATAATAGAAACCAAAATCAAAAGAAAACAGCGAGAGACGAGGATTTTACGTTGTTCACCAAACTGGGCTACATCCACGCGGCACAAGATCTGCAAGGCTTCACTAAGAGTTGAATCAGGTACAAGCCCTCAAAACATACTCTCTCAGAAACTCTTATGATCTCACTTAAAAGATTACAGAACCCTTTTTTTTCTCTCTGCTGCACACAGAGGTCCTCACCGAGCCTCAATTTATTTTACACGTTCCTAACTCCCTTAAAAAAACCTCCACACGAGATTTGTGGCGACGTTGCGATGACGCCTCAAATCCTCCTCCAAAAGCTTCCTTCGGTGACTTTGGATAATGGCCAAAACATCCTCAACTAACTCCCTAAAATCTATCCAAATCTCATATTTGTTACTTTTGGATAATGACCAAAACATCCTCAACTAACTCCCAAAATCTATTCAAATCTCATGTTTGTTACTTTTGGATAATGACTGATTTGCCAACTCCTTTGTGAACTCTGATTTGGGGCTTCCTCTTGATGAAATTAAGCTCATCCATAACATGGGTAAATAATACAGTAGGATGATTTGGATCGATGATGGACCTGCAAAAATAGAACCTCCAAAAGCTTCACAAAATTAGAATAAGAAGGTTACAAGCTTAAGGGTGAAGGTATTCAACAAGGAATGGTCAATTAGGCCCAAGCTAGGAGAGGCACGCTAAGACTTAGATGAATTTGTGGTCCATAATATTTATTGATAGTACTTTTGCTCATTTGACTACTTATGTAAATAGTAATAGGTTTGCTCGTAACCAAGAAAAGGACCATTATATTAGAAAAAAATAAGAGCCATTTGTCTATTGATGTTCAAGTCTTATTGAAGTTCTTAACTATTTTAATAACTTTACCTTTGCACATTATCCAAAGCTTGGCATCTTCCTTGCCTACTTTGCCATGCCAATATTTTATTTTCCTTCATTAAGGTTCAAATAAGAAGGATATAGTAAGTTAGAAATAGAGAGAAAGATCTTTCTAATGGTAGGTATTTTTCATAAATGGTTTTAGAATCGTAAAACAGATTCAAAAAAAATTTATTGGTTAAGAAAAAAATATAAAAGGGGAATGGAGTAGAGGAGGATGATAAGTGAAAATAAAAAAAGGTAATAGAGTTTTCATCCTCATCATCTTCATCCTATATATGATGACTCTTAATAGCAATTCTAGGGTAATTCAAACTTATCATAATGTAACCAAGAGGTCAAAGATTGGAGGGGTAAAAACATGCATTTGGATCAAAAATATTCATTTTTTTACTGATAAATCCACTAGTTTTATACTATATCTAAGCTTGCTATCCAAACACATGCCAGATTTAGGTTACAGGTTATTGTTTTAAATTGATTTAGTTTAGTTATGAAATATATTATGATTTTAAGAGGAGAACCACATTACACAAATATATGGAGTAGGAGTATATGTTAAGCTACGGTAGTTCTACAGAAAATTTATAGTTTGCATCATGCCATTTAGTGGTAATTGTTGACTTTTCATGTGGATTAATCTCTTAGGTACTCTATCTAACATTTTTAAACTAAGTTGGCCCTTATAGCCTATATTAGGAAATTTTAGGAGAGGGGCTCATCCAGTTTTATGGAGGTTGATTAAACCCCATAAAAGCAAAATGATGCCAATATTTAAAAAAAATACCATATACACTCTAATATAATAGAAAAGGAAAATAAAAAAAAGATGAAATAATGTAAGCGAATACCCAAGATTTACTTGGTTTGGCAAACCTTACCTACATTTATAGAGAGAGTCAATCCATTTTTCATTATGAGGAAATAATTAATTAACAAAAACAATTGAGCCTTTTATTCTCAAAATCTAAGTCTAGGATTATCAACTACCAAATATATTTCTGTTATTTAAAATATATAAAAAATAAAAATAAAGTTTCTATTTATTTTTTTTTATAAAAAATGTGACAATGAGGTCAAATGTAACCTAAAAGGGTATTTTTTATAAAGGTGGAAGAAAGAAAGAGTATAAAGGATTTCGAAAGAAAAAATAATCAATTTTAACATTAATATTATATTGGTTAGAATTAACTCTACTATTACATAGTAATATCAACATTTCTTACCTATAAAAACTTTTACAAAGTTAAAATGCCACTATGTTACAAATAATTGAGAGATGATATATTCAAGTGTAACTTAATATATTTAATGTCTTTTAATTTGTAAATACAACTTACCTAGTAAAATCAAGATTAGCAAGGTCTTGTTAGCATAAGTTTTATGTGCTAACTCTTTAAACCATGGATTTTAATGTGGTTAAAATACTAATCATACTTGCTTAATAATATTAATCCCATCATACACGTTGCCATATTATTTATACTCCTATTATATTGCTAATGAGGAAGCACTTTCCTTTTGCTATCACATCCTCTCTTTTTTTAATATTTGTTCATTGGATTTTAATATTTTTATGGTTGGTGATTGTTGATTTCTTGAATGGTTATGAACTTTTTTTGGATTTAGAATATTTCAATAAAGATTTTGAACTATATTGGCAAGGTAATATAACTTTTTTGACATGCAAGACTTTGAAATATCTCATAAATTGACTAGGCAAAATATGAGGCAAACTAAAAAAATACTTGACTCACATAGGGGTTTAAGAGTGTAAAACAATGCCATTCAACTTATTATAAAGAGGAACCATTATATTGGCTATAGAGCTCAAATTATTTCTTCTTCTTTTCTTTTCTTTTTTTTGTTTAAGGGAAGGCAGAGCTCACACAATTTATTAAAGGGAAAAGAGTGTACAAAAAGAGATAAAATAAAAATAAAAATATGTAAATCTTATTGGCAAACTATATTTCTTATATATTCCATCACTTAGAAAGTATTTTTAAGCAGATCATGGATCAATCATTGCACAACTTCATTCCTATATTGGAATTTCAATTAGTTCCAATCAATAGGAATGTGGCTTTTTAGGAATGCCTGGATGGCTTCTTTAGGAATGTGGCTTTTTAGGAATGCCTGGATGGCTTCTTTAGGAATGTTCTCTTCTTCAATTCAAAGAGAATGCTTAAAGAGAGAGGAGGTAAAGTGGTACATAAAGATGTCTCAAATTTTCATCCATTGAGTTTTCCAGGCTTTTTTTTTTTACAAAAAAAATCCTCTCTAATATTTAGGTGTTCACTAGCTAATTGGAAAATCTTGATCTTTTGTAAGATCAATAGTTTCCATAAATAATTGACATGTGGTGTTTGATCCCTTCCACATTAACAAATTTATGTAGAGGAGGAGGTTAACCCTTTGGTAGGGTCTTATTCTTTTGTAAACAAGACATTTATATCATATAATTTCATGATCTTTGCCTAGATGGCATGTTTAACTCACATATATTCCACATTATTCCCCACATCTCAACTAAAAAATACGCTCAAAATAGGAAAACTATTAAGATAATAGAGAGGTTTGATTTAGTAGGAATGATAATTGTATTGATCCTCTTTGTTGGACATGTCTTGTTCTCTTTCAATTATAGAATCTAGAAAATTTGGCTGGATTTTGATTATGAAAAAATCAGTAGTTTCTTTTGTAACCTATCAAAATACCTTATTGTAATCAAAATTTTAAAATATATTATTGCTTCATCTTTTGCTCCTATGGCACTGACGTTTTTAGGCATTCTTCGTAAGCTAGAGGAATCTTTTAGGCTTTAAAGGTGGGTATTTTATGATAGATCTTAGTTTCTCCACTATTCTCTTTGGTTTGGAGAAAATTTGCCAGTTGAGGACCCTTTTTTTGGCTCTGTAATAAAATTCTTAGTTCACTAAACTAAGTTGGTGCCAAAAGCTTAAACTATTAAGGAAAAAGTCAACAATGTATCTCAAACCTTAGTATATCCCTTTCAAATTTATGTTAGGTCATATACGTAATACATCAAGAGCAACTTAATAGATTAAGTAAAGAGTCAACAATATATACCAGACCTTAGCATTTTTAATAATGAGTGATGACAATTTTTTCTAAAGCCATTTTTTAAAATTGGTTTTGGAATTATTTTCATTTGACAAGGTTTGAATATGAAAGGTTTAGTGTGTAGGTTTTTCTCCCTCTATCATGTACAATGATCATTCTTTGAATAAAAAGATCAATCTGACCACTAGAGGAGAAAAAAAAAGAGGTAGGAAAGTAATCAAAAAAGAAAAGAAAAGAAGAAAAATATGAAAACCAAACTTGTGAAAGAGAAAAGAACTTGGAGTTAAATGAACTCAAGATAAAAACCTTTAAATTAGCTAGCACTCCTACTTGTAGCTGTGGATCCTTGCCTATGAATATATGTCCATCTTCATTTCTTACTAAAATATAGGAAGTTTTGCAAATATATGAAGTAATCATACAAAAAATCTTCCAAAATTTGGTAAGATTTTGTAACATCTTTAATTCATATAACTTGAGGAAGAATCTGCTCCTTACTGGAAGGATCTAGAAATAACTTCAATTGATCTTGAATTCTGGTTCTGACAAATTTGCCTATATTTGGTGATGTTAGCCTCATATTATCATATATTGAGATTGATTTTCCTAATTTCCACTAGTCATTTGAAACTGACTTGTGCCCAGATCACTTGTCCAACCCTTTTGAAGCCTTTGGCATGCATCCAATCAAGCATTCATTGGCTTGATCCATTGCGTGTGCATCATATGTTACCTTAATCCCAAAGAATGGTTTCAATGCATATGTATGAGGTTGGAGTTCCAGATGTAGAGGTCTCCATGATTAATACCAATTCTCCACCAGCATTTTGCTCAAGACTAAAGTTTCTTCTAGCATAGGCATTGAGAAGAGCAGTTCTTGCCAATGAACCTAAGCCTTGTTGGCAAACTTTGACAGCATTAATATTGTTTTTAGCACCCAGATAGACTAAATTAATTATCCCAACTGGGTAATATTGTTTGAGATGTTGTATTGATTAAGAAATTGCACATACCTCTTTATATCTGTTGCATTTCCACAAATGCTGAAAGCCAAGAGCAAGTCTGATCCTCCTCTTTTATTTGACTGCATCATCATGTCTATTTAGTATTTTTGACTCCTTAAGAGAAGTGCAGCTCACTCTGAAATAGCTTTGGAAATGCTTTCTTTTGTGTCTACAAGCAGGCAAGAGGCATTCCATATATTGGTTTGGTTGGAGCAGTTCACCAGGTGAGCAAAGTGTCTAGCGAAGCTCTCAGATTCATTCTTATGGGAATTAGCTTAAAATTGTCTAACTGAGTCTCAGTACTTTTGTTTTATACAAGGACGTAAACTATTTCTGCTGATAAACTCTTTAAAGTTTATTTGTCTTTTGATAGTATAATGTAGTTTGGCTGCCGCAGCTCATCCCAGTGATAAATAATCATTTGAAGCCAAAATCCTGCTGCCACATTGTGCCTGCATGGTGAGGCCACAAAGTGCAGTATAATGTAGTGTTTGAGTTCCCAAAAGCTATCCCTGGATAAATGTACATGATAGCATTTATCCAGGGATAGCTGAGGAATAAGCATATTTTTAAAATTACAAGTCTGCCATCAAGGGATAACTTTAGTTGTTTCTGGGTTTCCTAGGGAATAAGTTCAGGGGATAACCCATGTTACCAAAAGCTATCCCTGGATAAATGTACAGGATAGCATTTATCCAAGGATAGCTGAGGAATAAGCACATTTTTAAAATTATAAGTCTGCCATCAAGGGATAACTTTAGTTGTTCTGGGTTCCCTAGGGAATAATTCAGGGGATAACCCATGGTTAAACATGGGTTATCCCCTCTGGTTAAACTATTTCAAACACTCCCTTAGGTCCAGTATGACCTCTTGCCTTGCATGGCCTTCACCCTAGTCGGTCATTGGATAAGTAGCTAGATTGCAGGGCTTTGGGGTTATATTTCACAGTCTTTTGTGATGACTTTATATCTGCCTCTTGTCTATTAGCAGGCTCTTAATTAGGTATATTGAAGATCAACTTTGATGGTTCTGTTAAACCTATATTTTTATCCGTGATGATATTGTGAGGATCTTGATGGTTAGATAAGTTCCTATCCAAGAGGCTTCAGTACCAGCCACCGAGCTTCTGCCGGCTTGGTTGGGAGCTAAAATAGCTATCGATCGAGTATTATCCGAAGTTAAATAATATATTGGAGGGAGACTCATCTATTGTGAATGTCTACATGATTTGAACAAACTGAAAATGTCGGCTTAATACTTTACCATCCGAAATACCTCTTATCTTTAACAATAAAATTCTATCTGAAGTACCTCTTATCTTCAACAATAAAATTCTATTGCAGTCGTGCCATATGAGAAGGCAACCAAATAGTAGATTTTTTAATGGCATTCACTCTCAACTTAATTGGAGAACTTCATCTATGGACTGAACCTCAAGGGCAAAAAAACAGAAAAAAGAAAATCTTATCAACTCAAATCCCGCTTATATATTAAATGGATAAGAAATTCAAAGTTGAACCTCATCATTATATTAAACATGTACTCTAATTTGGCTTAAGGGTTGAATCAAGTTAAACCAATTAAATAGGATAGGCATTACCACCCCTAGCTTTTGGCACATATGACATTCAAGTGCACCAATATTTTTTCCTGCTAGTAGTTGGGATGGTAATTATAGTGTTAGCTTTCCTAATCTATTGCTAGCCTGCTTATTAGCTGACAGATGGATAAGACAAATACCTTCCCAGTATTTGGTTCTTTTACAGCTCATATTTATTTCACATATATGTTATATTTTTAATATTGTTTTTCTGCTTTTGTTATGCTTGGTTTGGCATTCAGGGAAAAGGAAAAAAAAAAAAAAAAAAAACAACAACAACAATAGATTCCTTTTTTTTTTTTTTTTCCCTTGAAGCTGCTTTGAGTGTGACTCATGATCTTTAAACTGCTGAACATTTTGCAGGAATATCATGCGACAATGAGAGCCAAGGAAGCAAGAATACTACCTGATGATTTATGATGAAAGATTTCAAATCCTGTAAATTTCTGATATCATTTACTTTTTAAAAAATGCTTTCAGGAAGAGTTTGTAAAAAAATTTCACATGTATTTTAAAAAGGAAGTCCTTTGGATTGCCTGCCATGTTTGTTCTGTCTATATCTGAGAATTGGTTTTAAATTTTGGGATGTTTCAGAAGGAAAAATTGGTCAGAAGATTGCCTTCCTGCTTTTGTGCGGCGACCATATTTGCTTCCCCCTTGGATGTTCCTCGCCCGGCTCTCGGTTACCAATAAAACAAGCCAATGGAAATGGAGCCTTTTTCCAAAATCAGTGAGTTGAGAAAAAGTTAAGTTGCATCGTACCTTCTATATGATGATATAGTTTCCAAAATCTTCTCTCCAATAGAAAGGCCGTTGCTACTATAGGCCACGCGTAAATCCATGAGCATATATGGATAAACTCAAGGTACCACCACGTCTTTTGCTCGCTCTCTTTCCAATTCTATTATCGTTATTTATTTTTTTATTAATTTATTTTTGGAACATTTCGGAATTCGGACGCTTTCCAAGGCAACTTATTACCTGGAAAGAAGGCCGGAGGGCGAACTTAGATATTTCGGCTGCAAATAAATTAGATTAGGGATTAGAGCAGAGCCCGTCCTTAAAAATCGCTAAACCTTGCCGCGGCGGGGAGACTATTAACGCCTCCGCCCTCTGCCGTCTCGCTCTCCTTCTTCTCCCGACCTTCGCCCTCTTTTGCCGCGCGGCGGATACCGAAGAAAAAGAGAAGACGAGGCGGCGGCGGCAGCAGCAGCAGCAGCAGCGAGGCGGGGAGGGCGAGGCGGTCCGAGGAGACGATGCGATCGGATGAGGAGGAAGAGGAGAAATCCGAAGCCGGGATCGGAGCGAGAAGAAGAAGAAGGCAAACCACCACCAACAGCAGCGGCGGCGGTGCCGGCGACTGCCGGCGACGGTGATGGCGTTGCAGATGAGCTGGCAGCAGCGGAGCGTGCAGCGCCGCAAGGCCGGGCCTCCTCTCGGCCTCAAGAATCTCGGCAACACCTGCTATCTCAACAGCGTTCTCCAGTGCCTCACCTACACCCCTCCCCTCGCCCAATTCTGCCTCGCCTCCCAACACTCCTCCCTCTGTGAGTGAGCCCTTCTTCCCCTCTAGTTTCATTTCGAAGAGAATTTTGGATTGATTTGGGGAAATTTATTGGCAGGCAAGTCGGTGTTCGCGAACCGGGACAAGGAATGCCCCTTCTGTATCCTGGAGCGGCAGATCGTCCGATGCCTCAGCCTCGACGGGCCCCTCGATGCGCCATCCAGGATTCAAAAGTCCCTCACCCTCTTCGCCGAGCATTTCCGCTTGGGCTGCCAGGAGGACGCCCACGAGTTCCTCCGCTATGTTATCGATGCCTGCCACAACACCTGCCTCAAACTCCTCAAGCGCCTTGCCGCCACCTCCGGCAACGCCTCAATGGGATCCCCAAGGCGGCGGAGGGGCTCAGCACGGTGATGAAGGATATCTTCGGCGGAGCGCTGCTCAGCCAGGTGAAGTGCCTCTCCTGCGAAGGAGAGTCCAACAAGACCGACGAGATCATGGATATCAGCCTCGACCTCTTCCAGAGCAACTCCTTGAAGGATGCCCTTGCCCGATTCTTTCAGCCTGAGGTCCTCGACGGTAACAATAAGTATACCTGCGGCAAGTAAGCAAGCTGTGTTCATATCGATATCCATTTCTACTTTTATTGGTGGAGGCATCGATGTAACTGGAATCTTTTTCTGTGTTTCAGGTGTAAGAAGCTATCTGTGGCCAGAAAGCAGATGTTCATTCTTAGAGCACCTAATGTACTTGTCGTCCAGCTCAAGGTGATCATTACTCCTCGGGTTCTATTCTCTTTGATTTCTTTTTCTTTATTGCTTTGTCTAGGGTTTGACTGGGTTTTGCAACTGTGTTCTTTCTGTAGAGATTTGAGGGCATACATGGTGGGAAGATCAACCGGAACATTGAATTTGAGGAGGTTCTAGTGCTTTCAAAGTTTATGTATAATGCAACTCAGGTTTGTCATACGCCATGTTGTCGCCTTTTCCTTTTCTCCTTCAAGGTTGCCCGTTAGTCTCTTTTAATGAACAAATGGATATTCCGTCAAGAATGAGTAACTGACTTCCAGTGGAACACCATTAACTGCTGGAATGGTAGAATTTTGATGCTAGGATATGGCATTCTACACGATGAATGCAGTCGGTCTTCTTGTTCATGTGTGATGTTTGCTCCATAGTTGGGTCATAATTGAGCATTTAGAATTCTGAACTGTTCAATTTGTGTTAAACAGAGAAATGGGATCATTGAGGAAATCACTGGCACATGCATCTTAAAATTTACTGGTATAGATGCACTTGCTATGCATTTCCAGCCTATTAAAGAAGAAAAATAATATTAGATGGTATAAAATGAATTATGTTGGACAAAGAAGAAATTATATTAGCTAAAAGAAGCAATGCTATCTTAATGGTGTTATATTTAATTGAGTTCACTGGAAGAATGGACGTAAGCAAAGCATCTAGCGGAGAGGGTGGGTGTAGTTTATAGTCTGGCCATTTATGAGAGTTAGGTAAATTAGAAGCAGATGTTGGGAAGGATTTATAGTCTGGTTATAGATAAGAAAGATATGTTGGTCAAGAGTTGGATCCTTTAAAAACTCTTGATTAGTCAGGATTAAGGATTCGAGCGCATCAAGTTGCTATGCACATTAGGCCTATAAAAGAGGACAGAACAATATAACAATATATAGCAAAAGAATTATTATAGACAAAGAAGAATTTTATATTATTAATCAAAAGAAGTAATAATGTAGTAAACATCTATTAGAGGTGGGCTTTATATGGTGATGATTAAGAGGGAGGGGAGAGAAGCCAGATAAATGAGAGTTTGCTAGTATGGGTGGTAGGATGTGGGGCATAGGTAGGGAGGAGACATTGAGGGAGGGTGGGGTCCCCTAGGAGGAGTTTGGGGGGGCTGGCCATTGAGAGTATAATATTATAAGTTATTCAAGAGAATTAGGTAATTTAGATACATGGGGTTGGAATGATTAGTGTACTTATTGTCTGGTTAAAAGTCTCTGAATCAGTTGGGATCAACAACTTTGTTACCATCCTATGCAACTCATATCAGTCAGCATGTATTATTTGTACTGATTGATACTGACTCATGTAGATACAAGAATGCTATTTGTGTTGGCTAAACTGTTCATTGACATGGGTCTCATATCATGATTCATGTCATGCTGGCCATCAATCAGTATAGAGCCATACCAGGGTTTTTAGAACCCTAGTAGAGATAAAATCATGGGTGCAAGAATGAACTGTGTTTTCTTTGTAGATATCTGAGAATAGCACTGATATGGTGAGAGTAAAATTGATGGATGAAAAAGATAATGCTTTTGGATGAAGGAGCAGCTTGTTCCAGATTGGTTACCACCATTTACCACTATAATAAATTGTTTTTGACAATATTTGGTATAAAAACTTGGCAAAGCTGGAAGAAATGTTAACAAACTTGAAAACCCAATTCAGTCTGTTTAATTGTATTGATAATATGATAATCAATCTTGTGCATTCATGGTCTTAATAGTCATGAAGAAAGAGACCTATCGTATGCCTAATTATTTATGGGACTGTTTAGATGTTGAAGACATTACTCAAGTGATAAGGTATTATTGGCTTGAGTTTCATTTTAAAAAATGATGGCAATGGAAGAGTTTGAGCACCTAGACAACCCATGGACTTGGAAAAGGACAAGTAATTCCATTCCAATGTTTAATTTAGCCTGTTATATTTATAAGTTTTTTGAAAATATCTTTGACTGAAGAATAAATGTAAATTTTGATGATATTTGTTAAAATTCAAAACATAATCAAGTTATTGATTCACAGCTTGTGCAATTGATGCCACTAAGTAATGGATACCATAAATGTCATTCACTCTGGTTTTATACCATAAATGCTGAGTATCAAAATATATCATTCATATTTTTATAGTAATAGGAATAACCATTTTCTCTGATGTAAGAGTGGGGTTACAGTTCTATTTTAAGGGCATGTGGGTCCCAATGGTAATGTGATTCCATTACTTGTTGACAGAACAAACATTGAATGATTTCAAGGGTAAAATTTCCATTCCATTCCAGCTCTTATTATAACTGAACCAAATGTAGCATCGGTCTTAATCTTTTAGAAATGCTACATAATATTGAACCAGATCAACATTTTAAAAGAATCTCCAATTTCTTAAAATTCATTAGAATTTTGGGATTTGTGGCCATCAAATTCAGAGATATGAGCAACCAAACAGCTCCTAGCAATGGTCAAAATATCCTCATGATGTTAAGTTTGGATAAGATTCTTTTGTCATCTGTTGGTAGTTAGGTGTTTACCTGTAGTAGTTCATTCCTTACTTTCTTCATTCAGCTGTAGTAGTTAGGTGTTTACCTGTAGTAGTTCATTCCTTACTTTCTTCATTCAGCTTTAGGTAACATTCTAATATCGCTCAAAAGTTGTTCTTGAAGAAGAATCCTTGTTAATTTTGTAATCTTGATTTCGAGAGAAATCACAGTTAAATTGTGTATGAGTTTGTTCGTGAGTTCTGTTCTGTTTTGGTTTTTGGAATGAGAAGATTGTGCATTGACGGCATGATCTCTTTCCTGAAGTAGTTAATTTCAGCCTTCCTTGGCCAATTTTTGGTAACATTCTCATAATGCTCAAAGTATTAATTGAAGAAGAAGTCGTGTTAATTTTGTAAGTTTGATTTAGAGAGAACTTACTACTAAAATATATATGAGTTTGTTTATGAGTTCTTTGCAGTTTGGGTCTTTTGAATGAGTGGATTGTGCCTCAGCAACACGACCTCTTTCCTACTTCTTGGCTGAAGAAGTCTTGAATGAAAATTTGTAACAGAGTCTGCATTGCTAATCTTGAAGTGTCCAGCACTTCAGTTGAAAAATATTAGGGCACTTTTGCTGATGACGCTCTTGGTCCTTTGTGATGATTTATTTGGTCATATCTTGAATAAGCATTAACAATATATTCAAGAAATTATTGGTGAGTATGGATGCTGAGGATGATGAGGTAAATGAGAAGGCACAAACACTCGGCTGTGTGCACAACTCAACTCATCTAAGCCTTTTCCCAACTACATGGGGTCGACTGCATGAATCTGCTTCCTCATTTCATTATTTCCTTTTCTTTTGAAAGATGTTTCCTAATTCAATTCACCAATATCATGGTAATGCAGGATTCACAGCCTGAGTATAACCTATTTGGCAGCATTGTGCATTCAGGATTCTCGCTCGAGTCTGGACACTATTATGCATACATCAAGGTCTCCTCTGTTATTATTTTTTCGTATTTCTATATGGCAAGCACTTGAACTCATCCTCCTTTCCTATTGATGCATCTGGCTTAGATAATTTTTATACCATCTTCTACAGGATGCTTTTGGTCGCTGGTATTGCTGTAATGATGCTCATGTTTCACTTTCAAGCTCACAGGAGGTTTTGTCTGAGAAAGTTTATATCTTGTTCTACATACGTGGTAATCAAAGCCCAAAATCTAGCAAAACTGGTTCACCCTGCAATATTACGAAGTCTTCAGTTTCCAATGGTAGTAATGTATTACCAAGCGTCAAATCTGCTGAGATTTTGAAACCTTCAACAACAAAGCCAAATGGGTTTTCTTCTTTTAAAAATAATGGTTCAGTTATGTTGAAGAATGGTAAGATTTCTCAAAACCCACAGATTAAGAGTATTAACTTGAAGAACCTGGAGACAAAAAGAGCTATCTCAAATGGTAATGACAGCATTGGGGCTCATAATAATTTGTCTGCTCGAAAGGATTGTACATCACCTGAATGTCGGTTTTCCAATGAAGCTAAAGTCAAGCTTGAGGTTGAGGCGTCATCAGCACCTAATAACAATGCTGCTGATGGGAACGCTTCTGATTTGGTGGAATACTGTAGCACACATACACCAAATGGAAATGGATGCATTAGTCTTTCAAAAGTAGAAGTACAGAAGGACAATGTTACTCAACCTGTGGAAACTATGAGAAGAGATTGCAATGGTTCAGCCGACCACATGATTACTAAATGCCATTCTGGTGTCTCATCACTTAAGAGAAAATCACATGATAGTGACAGAACTGAAAATCCAGTACATTGTATTAAAGAGTCTAGCAATTTGACCACGGAAGTTGTCCCATTCAAGACTCAGAGCACAGGTTATGGAGAGCATTTTAAAAGGGAACTTGAAAAGTTTAAAGAAGTGTAAGTCTCTGCTTCATTTCAGTTTTTGACCCAAATGACATTTGTTTTCTGCTCACAACTATTTGTTTGAAGGGGAGAACTCACCACCTTTATGCTCCTTTTTGGTTTTCCAGGGAAAATTTTTTCCCCCAATACCATGTGGACATATTTTCAGGATGTGTTATCTTGGTTTTTTTCATATTTGTTACATATTTTAAGAGAAGTGTTTCCAAGTTTGCTCAGAGTTAGCATTTGTAACATGTTATCACCAATCATTTCTGATATGATATTGACGGCCTCTTCAGGCTTGGTTCAGAAGTCCGTTCAGAGCTAGAATCATGTGGTTGGGTTCATGAAGTGGACAATTTCATGCGTTCCAGAAAGAGGTCATGCTTCCCAGCAGAAGCCAATGGTCAGGATAATAGTTTTATAAAGTAAGAGTTTTGTTCTCATATTGCAGCTAACATGAAATTTCATATTCTCAGGTCTTTTTACAAATTTACATCTACATATCTTCTCTGTACCTTTCTTTTAATATTTGGAAAACTAATTTCGGTGCTGCTTTGGGTAAACTAACTCTTGGTGAATAGTAAAGTGTGAAATGTTTTGTAGAATTATTTGAGTAATTGTGTATTTTTGGATACAGTTGCTAGCAGTACTTTGCTCTTGCTAATCCTAAATGGCATGAAATTGACAAATTCATTTTAATTTAGGTTACCATTCAGGATTATATCCTTTGCTAATAAAAATTGTTGTAATTTGTTCTATGTTTCCTTGTATGGATCTTGTAGCAAGACCCTCCTTATGTTATATTTTCCTTTTAAGAAGTACCATACTATATTTCTATCAACTAGTGATTTCACCAAACCAAATTCTTTAGATTTCCCAACTTGTTACTAGATTTGGCATCAATGTTGGAAAAATAATAAAAAAAATCTTTAGGTATATCAACATTGGCAGCAATTTATGCCTATATCCAAGTCCTCATATGTTGGGTGGACCATACTTGTATCATATTTGGGTTGTTTGGTGTTGCTTCCGCATTTTAAAAGGTCATTCTCAAAAAAATAAATAAATAAATAAATAATCTTAAATAAAAAGTGCTTTTTGATATATTTGTTGTTATTTGTAAAACTACTTTCCATGGATGAGCTTGTCATATTCAATGGTGGAGGAGCATCTCACAAAAGAAGCAGCTAGAAGCTAGGTTTTTCAGCTTCTCTTGAAAGCGCTTTTTTTTTGACTTCTTGTAGAAGCACTTCTCAAAAAATGATATCAAAGAATAAGAATTTTTATTTTTTACTTTAAAAGTTACAAAAGAGCTTTTTTTAAACAACGCCAACTGTGCCCTTCACAAACATGTGAAGATGGAAACAACAAAGACTGAAAACTATTAGCGATTGAGAATAATGGATCAAAGTAGGCAAGATGGAAAAGGGAAGAAAACTATCTACACCTGCCAAAGTTGTGCTCTGTATTATGCGGCATGCAAAGACTAAAAACTGTTAGTGATTGAGAATAATGGATCAAAGTAGGCAAGATGGAAAAGGGAAAAAATTAACTAGACCTGCTGAAGTGCTCTGCATTATGTGGCACACAAGAGAGCTGCTAAAGCAAATACTGGTCTCATTAAACCTGCCTAGCAACTTAGTTACCTTGGCCTCTGCTTGGAGGCTTGTGGCTTGTTATGCTCTCCAGTTGCAGGTACCTCATTCTGACAAGTACTGCCACATTTATGGTCACAGAACCTAGTACGCATGTTCAGGCTTAGCCATAGTTGCAGAGCAGGGCCAGCTGGTCAGCTATTTACTGTTGGTAAGATGGTGCTCCACGTGCCATCTCCATGTCAAAAGTGTTTGTGATCTAGTTTCAGTCTGTCAAGCCAAGAGCCTGTTGTCAGGTTTGATAATTTGTGTAACCTTTGTAGTAGAAGTTTGTTGCCAGCCAGATCTTAATGCAGTTGATTTCCTAATTAATCTTATGTAGTCAATTTCTAATTGAACTCTAGAGTAGTACATTTTATATCTTTTAGTGCATAATCTAGATACTTTGTTGTCTTTTAGGGAGTAAATGGTGCAATGAATCTCTCAATTTCAAATCATGTATTTACGTTGTTATTTACTGTAATGCAGGAACCAATTGATAATTGATGCTAAGAAGAAATTTACCTCGCAAATTCCAGAACAAGTAAAAGAGAACTTCATTAAACGTCTCAGATCATTTAGTGAAAGAAAATTGAAATGGGATGCTTAAACTTCCATTGACGGTATGCTACATAACTTGGGCCAAACTACCAAACAGTATATCTATATCTTGAATAATTTCTTCTTCTTTTTTTGCTCCCTTCTTCTTCTTATCTGTCAGAAGACTATAATATCACTTGAAGAGAGTCCTTAAGTAGGCTTTAATTTGCTGTCTTTTGGTTGCTGCTGGACTGGCCATACAGTCTGTATTATGATATTATCGCTGCATGCAAAATTCAATGGCCTAATTTTCTTTTCAAAAGGCCGCTGGTACGTGTTGAATCTTGAATATTGTACTTATATCAAATTTCAAAAATAACACATTTTAATACCATGATCTTAACATTGTTATAGCTTTTTAATACTTAACTATATTTTTCAGGAACATGGGAAAATTGTCATTGACTTGATCACCACCTCCTCTACTACCAGTGTTTTTGACATTTTTGAGGCTAATACTTTTCCTTGGTAGCAGAGATTGAGTGCAGAGTTAGAGTCCTGTGTAAGATATCATTTTTGATAATGTTGCTGATGCTCAATTCATAGTGGCAGTCACTCTCCCCTTTTCTTCTCTTTAATTCTAAAGATGTTGGAATACAGTATCTTAATGATAATAACAGTCACTGAGTTACTTATATTATGCAAGTTTCGTCTTTTCTTCACCTTGAAATCCTTATACCCGTCTCCTGTTTATCCTTTGGCTACTCTTATTTTCAGTGACGGTGAATGTGATTTGTTTAAATATCTACCTAATTGACAAGTAATATCTTCTTTTAGGTATTTCATTCTCTTATAAAAACTGGAATACGTGTTGCTGATTTTGTTCGTGCATCTTGTTTATTTCATATGCTTCCAAATCTGTGCTTTCAAATGTTGCATTTGCACTCAATGTTGCCTCAATGTTTTATCTTTTTAACTCTGTAACAAGATCTTGATCTACAAAGTGCAATAGCCAATACAAGGCCTTCAATTTAATGGAGATCTTGCCCAGGCAGCATTGTTGGAGCTATCAACATTAGAATGATATTATGCTCAATGTATTAAAAAGCAGATCATAAACATGTAGCAGGCCCAAATGTTGCATGGAAGATGGTGGATGAAGATATAGCAAGTAGCATGTATATATCAAGGATGGCCAAACCTGTATCATCAAGGATGGCCAAATCCGTATCGAACCAGCCTAAAATTGGTATGGTTTGGTGGTTTGGTCTAGTATAGGGGCAAAACCATCTGGAACCATATCAAGCCATCTCATACCAAGCCAAATTGAGCGGTTCATGGATTGAAGCCTCTTAGTTCACCTAATCGGTGTGCCATTGGTTTGGTACATTATGTTTGTACCTAAGGTCCATTGTATTGGGTATTGGAACTGTATTAGTATTGGGTCGGTATGATCTAGTACTGTACGAATCATATTTAGAGGACTTGTTTTGTGCAAGTACGCCCATTATATGTTATACTGCAACTTTTATTGTGGTCATTTTATTTTAAATACTGCTTTAAGGAGTTCAGCAAATACTTGACTAAGGTTGGTGACTTCTGATAGATCTAGATTCTAGAGGGCCCATGCAACTTAAATATATTTTTTACCTTGACAATGTAGTAGAGCATATGGCTAGCAAGTAGTATTTGTGGCACATAAAAATGCCGTGTCTTTCATGTGTATTCCTTGAAATGTGCGAAGGCTTTTGTAGGAGACATTAATAGTAAACTACACAAGGAGACAAACCTAAGTATTTCTTCACAGTTCACACACATATAAAGGTCCGAGACTCCTTAACAGCTTAGGAGGATTTGGTTGTTGGAGACTAGGATATATTCTTATTTATTTTTGAAATATTGTTAAGTGTTGCTCAGATATAGCAATCCAAGAGGGGAATGAATTGGGTTTCTCAAAAATTAACTAGACTAATTAGTAAGTATGTGCAATTAAATTTTCTTCATAAATAAACTAAGTGTAGTGTAGTAAAGATAATATGCAAGCAACACAATAAAGAGCACAATCAAACACAAGGGATTTATAGTGGTTCGGTGCCAACCTGCATCTACATTCACTTCCCAAGAACACCTTGGGTATTTCACTATCACCATTAGCCTACCTGGCTAGCAAACTTGTTTACGGGCACAAGCAATCAAGCCTTACACACTAGCCCTCCAAGCTAGTATTCTTGTTTACGAGTACAAGAGGACCTTACACACTAGCCTTTCAAGCTAGTCTTCTTGTTTACGGGTACAAGGGGAATTTACACACTAGCCTTCCGAGCTAGTCCACTTGTTTACGGGCAAGCTTTACAAGATTAAGCACAATAATATCAAGATTATACAACAAACTCCTAATAAATTAGTAGATAAAGCAATGAAATACTTTACAAAATATTAAATAACACTTCACAAATTGGCTTCTTCCTTTGAGCACGCCGGAGCACCGATGAAGCCTTTGATTGAAGCTTGAATGTTCTTCAAAGAATGGTTGATGGAGCTTTAAGACCACTTGAAAAATCAGCAACGAATGAACTCCGGTGGCTTTGAAACAATGAATACAACTCTCCAATAACCTCTTTTACAAACAATAAAACTTTCTTTCAAATGATTCTTTTCACAGATTTTCAACAAGTTTTTCACTCTATTTTTCACACGATTTTTCATTCTTTTTCTCTTTCTTTTTCTTCTATTTTTCTTCTCTCTTTTCTTGCTCTTCAATAACTAATCACTTCTCAATATATATAGAAGAAAAAATTTAGCCGTTGCACATTACCGTTGTGAAATAGAGGAGGGAGTGAGAGAGAAAGAGCAAAGTTTCAAACGGTAATAAAATTCATTTCATAAAAATTTGAAAGTTAGGGAAAGGAACCAGCCGAAGAGACTAAAGAGTTAGCATTCCTAAAAATGAAAGCGGCATTTCAAATGAGCAAAACCGGTATTCCAATCTCATTCCAAAAGAAAACAGTTGATGCATATAAAAAGTTGGCATTCCAATTTTGAATCACTGGAAAAACAGCCGTGAGGTTATGAAAATTAGCATGCTAAAAGACAAGTTGACATACCAATAAAAGGCTCTTAAAGAGATTTAAAAATCTGGCAGCCCAACACAAAATTTCGGTCATCCAATAAATATTTAAAAAATAGTTTTAGCACTTATTCAGCTCCAAGAAAATATTCACAACATATAGAGGCAAAATAAAACTTTATAGAATAAAGATTTGATTGCGAAGATTGTAAGAATGATTTGTAAAATAATTAAATCCAATTCAAGATAATGCAAATATAATTAAACTTGAAAGTCATTTTATCAAGTGAACCGTCTAAATATAAAACATATAAAAATCCATTCGTTGATTACGAAATCCAAGTCCTTTGTAAAAACAATTTAATCGTTCCAAACCTTTTGAAAACAATTTAAATTGTAAAGCATATCCATAGAATTAATATATTACTTTTCATTTTGAATCATAATTTATCTTGGGTTGAAGTAACACCATCTTCTATGATTCATCTGATTCATTTAACTCAACCACAAGATCATTAGTATCATACTTAATTATTTTGTAGTCATCAAAATTAATATAAGGCCAACAATCTTTCCTTTTTGATGATGACAAAACTATTAAGTATAAAACAAGAAATAGAAAATTTTAATCATAACAATCCTTGACAATTTGAAGTATAAGATGGAGCGTGCTGAAATTTAGCGTATCGTACCGAAACTCTAAATTTCAAGAATACTTAAAATATGATATTTTAAAAATACATTGCATTACTCCCCATTTGGTTTTAAAATATGCATTATTTTTGAAATACCATGACGTATGCATTTCTCTCATGAATGAAATGTATGCTATTCTCTCCTCTATGATTGAATTCTCTCCCCCATGATTGAACTGTATGCTATTCTCTTCCCTTTTTGTCATCAATCAAAAAAGAGAAGAAAGAATGTGCACAATTTTTTTGTTTTTTCTTCAATAGTAACAAGGAGTAGTATAACTAAAGCATAAAGAGATTCAATATTTAATAACAATCATCATTCATAATTCTTGAATATCACTTTTTCATACCAATTAAAAAATTAGGATCAAAATATTACTTTCATTTCAGAGCAGGGTAGCATGCTTTATAATTTGATACCAAAAACAAAACATGTTTAGATCAGAGTTGATACCAATTAAGAAATTTAATATTCAATACATCAAATCACTTTCATACATCAAAGCACTTATCACAATAACACATTTAATACTCAATACATCATAGTGCTTAATGCATCAAAGTATCTAATTATTCAAAAAAAAGTTCATTCTCCCTCTTACTAATTTAAAAACATGTTGAGATATAATGTTAACAGATACCAAAAAAAAATGTTTGATTTCATATATGCTCATATTGTTCTCCCCCTAAATATTTCAAATTTGACCTATATGCAATAAGAGTTTCATGCCACAAATGATACCAATATCATATAATCCAAGCATTTTATAAATGTATCATGTTAATCTCAATACATAGACATTTTAGTAATTACCACATATCACATAAGATATTTTGTATCAATTCTATCAAGTCCTTTTCATTTCACACAAAAACAATTAATTATAAGATATGATCAAGAAATGATACCAATTAAAAATATGCATTTAATGATCCAAGAGTTGCAATAGAATCATGTCAAGCAAGGAGTATATAAATCAAACTGATATCAATAGTTGCTGATACCAATTATAGTCGACCATGCTTCCATAAAATTTTAAATTAACAATTTCATCAGTACCATTAGCATTTAATCTACATGATGAGCTCGTAGAGGTACCGATACATTTGAATTTCTCTATGCTAAATTTCTTCAAGATTTCCTTGATGTACATGGATTGGCTTATGAAGATTCCCTTCTTTGATTGCTTGATTTGAAGTCTGAGAATATAATTGAGTTCACCCATCATGCTCATCTCGAACTCTCCTGTATAAACTTAGCAAAGTCTTGGCACAAGGTATCATTAGTAGTACCGAATATAATATCATCAATAGAAATTTGTACTATCAACATATCATTATTTTCTCTTTTAATAAATAATGATGCATTAATATTTTCTTTAATAAATTTATTGCTAATTAAGAACTGAATAAGCCTATCATACCACATCCGGGATACTTGTCTCAAATCATATAAAGCTTTGTTCAATATGAATACATGGTTTGGAAACAAGTGATTTTCAAATCCGAATGGTTGACCAACAAACACTTGTTTAGCAATATATTTGTTGGCCCAGATGGCAACCCAAGAGGGGGGTTAAATTAGGTTCTTTAAAAAAATTTACACTTAAAACCAATTTCACAAGATAAATGTGCACAAGTGAAGTGATGAAATAAATGATGAGCACAATATCCAAGAAAAGAGAGAGAAAGATAAGCACGACAAACACATAAGGTTTATAGTGGTTCGGTGTTAGCTACACCTACATCCACTTCCAAGCAACTCTTGGGTCCACACTATAATCACCCTGATTACAGCTGAGTTATTTTGCAAGATAATAACTCGAACTTGTTGTTGTACACCGGGGTCACAACGAACTCAATTGGTTTTCACAGGTTCACCAACACAAAACCTAAAACAAGCTAATCTTAGCTTTCCCGAGGTCAACTACCTTAACTGATTCAATCCCCCTGATTGAATCAAAGAACAAATAACTCAAATAGATGTTTACAGCAATTAAAAGCTCCTCAAATGAGCAAATAAACAATATAAGTAAAATGAGAATAGAAAAGGCTAATTTGAAGCTATTTGAAGTTGAGCTTTTCTTCTTTTTCTTTTTCTCTTCTCTTCTGAATGAATTATTAAAGCTTGAACTCAGATTCTTGAAAAAGGCTCAGTGAAGAGGAGGTTGAAGATTTAGGGCTTTTGCTTTTCTTCTTCAAATCAATGGAAATCCTTCGGATTTGATCTTGGAAGGCTTTTGAATTTCTCTTCTATCTCTTTACAACAGTTAGGCTTTGACACAGAGATTTTCCTCTTTGAAATTTCTTGATTTCTCTCTTTTTCTTCTCTTTTTTGTTTTGAACGGTCAAAAAAAAAACCCTTTTTATAGTCTCTCTTAATCTTTGATTTGGTGAAAAATAGCCGTTGAAGAGTACTTGGATTAGTTCCTCATACAAAGAAATAGAGCTGTTGAAGAGTAGGTGAAGAAATATGACCGTTGGAGCTGATTCTGACAAATTTGAAAATCGACTCTGACAGGTTGGAGTCGGCTCCAACATTTCAAGGTGTCGGCTCTAAGTCGGGTTTCCAAAAATAGAATAAAAAGTTCATCGTGGAGTCGGCTTCGAGATTCTGTGATGTTGACACATCACGAGCTAGAGTCGGCTCTAATTTCCTGGGTGTCGGCTCTAACAGTTTCCCAAAAACATAGTCTATGTTCTCAGGTTAGAGTCGGCTCTAAATCCGCAGGTGTTGACTCTAAATTCTGAAGCAGAAAACAGTTATCTATATCTCAGGTTAGAGTCGGCTCTAACTTTCCAGGTGTCGACTCTAAATCGTGCCAAAAGTGTCAAACTATTTCGATATGCTCTGGAGTCGACTCTAATGACTGTGGGTGTCGGTTCTAACTTCTGAACTTTGACATATACCAATAAAAACTAATTCAAACCAATTTCTATACAAGATTTGAATAATTTACCTTTCTAAATTCCTGAAACACTTGTCAATTTCATTAGTAACATAAGGAATATACTCATGGCTTTTGTTAATCATCAAAATCAATAAGTGGGTTAACAATATTCATTAAGGAAAGTGCTCTTAACATTCATTTGATATAATCATACAAGATGTGAAATGCAAGGAGTGATCTAATAGTTTCTAATTTATCAATAGGAATATAAGATTCATCAAAATCAATATCAATTTTTGATTATATTCTATAGTTACCAATCTTCTTTATCTCTAATAACCATACTCATCCAATTAGTTTCTAAATATTTATTTAGTTTCAATAATTAGATTATGTGATCTACTAAATAGTATCCATTATCATGCATGCCATTTAGGTTCTATATAAGGAACAAAAACTAAATTATTACATGCATCCCTAAACGATGATTTAGTCTTAATATCATAAGATGGATCACTTAACATTAGCTCTTTAGGATAATTATGGACATACCTTCATTCTTTTTCAAATTTAGCATTACTCTAAGGTTCATCATGTTCAATTTCCTTTCTCTTCCAAGGTGAGCTCTTTGATTTGATCATCAATTTCATCTGCATTATTCAAAGCCTTTCTCTTCCTTGATGGAAGATCATTAGATTCATCGAATATGACTTAAATTCAAGGTCCTATCATTTCTATCTACTATAATCATTAACAAAATTTTTAAAGTGATGATTTTCAAATTTCTTTCAATGAATACTTCTAATAGATGAAACAAGAAAACTTTTTTCATTTGAAATGCTTTTAAAGAATTTTTGAAATGCAGGAAAAGCTTTATCTTTGTTAGCTAAGAATAAAACCAATATAAATCGAGAAAATCATCAATAATTATAAATCCATTTGTAAAGGTTCTAATAGTCTAGAAGTTGAAATCATATTTTTAGATTTGAAAGAAATTCTAGTTTGTTTTTCAACACCTGCATGCATCACAAATCTTATCTTTTTCAAAATTCAATTTTGGCAAACATTTAACCAAATCCTTTTTGAATAATTTAGAAAGAGAATTTATGCTAACATAAGAAAATCTACGATGTCATAACTAGATTCATCAATTTTAGCATTTATGACAACTAGACAATCAAAACTATGGTCATTCAAATCAACAATATAAACATTTCTAAACATATGACCAATAAATTTTATGCAATTATCAGCAGGATTAATAACTATGCAAAAAGATAATTCAAAATACCTTTAAAATCTTTTTCACAAAAATGGATAATGTTAAGCAAGTTATAATTCAATCTATTTATAAGTAGGATATTGTCAATAAAAGTAGAGGGAGTGATACCAATTTTATCAATGCCAACAATTTTACTTTGGCCATTATCTTCAAGATAACCACTCCTCCATCATTACATCCAAAGTGATGAAATGAGATTCATCACCCATTATGTATCTTGAGCACCCGCTATCAAAGTATCATTTTCTTTTTGCTCCATGGGTTGCAAGACACACCTGCATTCAAAATATCAAGTTTTACTTCTAGGTACCCAAGCCTTCTTGGGTCCTTTAAGGTTAGTCAAGATGGTTCCTTTGGAACCCAAATCTTTTTAACATTATTGCAAGAATGTAAATGACAATAATAAGCTTTGTGACCTTTAATTCCACATTTAAAACATGTAATATTAAGAAAATCATTTTGAGGAATAAGAATATTTTTCAAAAACTTTTGTTTCTTTAAAGGATTATATCCTAAGCCTGCTTTATCAAAAACTGCTTTTTGATTTTCAAAAATCATGTTGAGTTTGGTTGAGCTTAAGGTAAATTTTTCAACAATGGGTTTAAGCTTATTTACTTCATTTTTCAAATTCATGTTTTCTTGTGATAAAGTGTCATTTTCTTTTGAAATCTTTTCCTTTTCCAAAGTTATGTTTCTAGTCTGATTTTTCAAATCTTTATACTTAGAACTAAGTTTTAAAATCATCAATTAATTCATAAAATGTACCATGCAATTCATCAAAAGTAAAATCATCTAAAATACTAGGACTTACCTCATTATCATTGACCATGAAACAAAGATTAGCCTTTTCATTTTTCTCTTCTTCTTCGGAGCTTGATGTGTCACTATCGCTCCAAGTGGACTACCATAGCTTTCTTTTTAAATTTCTTGAAACCTTTCTTTAGATATGGACAATTTGGCTTGTAGCGTCCCGGCTCATTGCATTTATAACAAATTATTTTCTTTTCTTTTTCATAGCTTGACTCTCCCTTCATTAATGTTCTTTTTCTTTCATCAATTTTTTTCTCATAAATTTCTTAAATTTTCTTATAATGAGAGCTATATCATTATCTTCATCACTTGAGCTCTCAATCTCATCCTTTTAGGTAGCACACTTTAGTGCTATAAATCTCTTCTTTTTATTTTTGGACTCTTCTTCATCAAGATATTGACTTTATTGAAGCTCATGAGTCATCAGCGATCCAATCAATTCTTCAAGAGATAGAATGTTTAGATCCTTGGCTTCTTATATTGCAGTGACTTTGGCCTCCCAAGACCTAGGCAAGGATCTCAATACCTCTCTCACAAGATCAGCATTAGTGTAAGATTTACCAAGACTTTTACTCATTTATGATGTCAGTAAATCTAGTAAACATATCAGAAATACTTTCATAAGATTCCATTTTAAACGGTTCATATTTATGAACAAGTATATTTATCTTAGATTCTTTCACTTGATTGGTACCCTCATGGGTAATCTCTAATCTATCCGAAATCTCTTTTGCAGATATACAAGTAGATATGCGATTAAACTCATTTGCATCTAAAGAACAATATAAAACATTTATGGCTTTAGCATTTAGCTGAGCCATTTTCTTATCATGCACATCCCATTCCATTTCCGATTTGGGAACAACAATATCATCAGATTTAACAGTGGGTATGTGAGGTCCATTGACTATGATGCTCCATAAATCATAATCAAGTGCTTGAATAAATATTTTCATTCATGCTTTCCAATAAGTGTAATTAGTGCTATTAAATAGGGGTGGTCTATTGGTAGATTGCCCCTCACTTAATATGGAACTCATTTGGATTGTTATGATCTTTGGCTCAAAGCTTTTTAAGGCTTAAAATCAAGAGCACCACCAGCTCTGATACCAATTGTTGCCCAGATATAGCAACCCAAGAGGGGGGGTGAATTAGGTTTCTCAAAAATTAACTAGACTAATTAGCAAGTATGTGCAATTAAATTTTCTTCACAAATAAACTAAGTGTAGTGCAGTAAAGATAATATGCAAGCAATACAATAAAGAGCACAATCAAACACAAGGGATTTATAGTGGTTCGGTGCCAACCTGCACCTACATCTACTCCCCAAGAACACCTTGGGTATTCCACTATCACCACTAGCCTATCTGGCTAGCAAACTTGGTTACCGCCACAAGCAATCAAGCCTTACACACTGGCCCTCCAAGCTAGTCTTCTTGTTCATGGGTACAAGGGAACCTTACACACTAGCCCTCCAAGCTAGTCTTCTTGTTTACGGGTACAAGGGGACCTTACACACTAGCCTTTCGAGCTAGTCCACTTTTTTACAGACACAAGCAAGCCTTACAAGATTAAGCACAATAATATCAAGATTGTACAACAAGCTCCTAATAAATGAGCAGATAAAGCAATGAAATACTTTACAAAATATTAAAGAACACTTCACAAAATGGCTTCTTTCTTTTAGCACGTCGGAGCACCGATGAAGCCTTTGATTGAAGCTTGAATGTTCTTTAAAGAATGGTTGATGGAGTTTTAAGACCACTTGAAAAATCAGCAACGAATGAACTCCGGTGGCTTGAAACAATGAATACAACTCTCCAATAACCTCTCTTACAAATAAAAAACTTTCTTTCAAATGATTCTTTTCACAAAGATTTTCAACAAGATTTTCACTCTATTTTTTACACGATTTTTCTCTTCTTTTTCTTCTATTTTTCTTCCCTCTTTTCTTGCTCTTCAATAACTAATCAACCGCTCAATATATATAAGAAGAAAAAAATAGCCATTGCATATTACCGTTGTGAAATAGAGGAGGGAGTGAGAGAAAGAGAGAGAGAGAGAGCAAAGTTTCAAATGGTAACAAAATCCATTTCATAAAAATTTGAAAGCTAGGAAAGAAACCAGCCAAAGAGACTAAGGAGTTGGCATTCCAAAAATGAAAGCGGCATTCCAAATGAGCAAAACCGGTATTCCAATCTCATTCCAAAAGAAAACAGTCGATGCATATAAAAAGTTGGCATTCTAAGAGAGGAAACCGGCATTCCAAAATCAATCCAAAAGAAAGCAGTCGATTGATAAAAAAAGTTGGCATTCCAAGAGAGCAAAATCGGCATACCAAGGAAATGGTTGGCATTCTAATCTTGATTCCAAAAAGCTACCAGCCGAATGAAAAGTATTGGCATTCCAAAATCCCAAAAGTAGCATTCCAAGGAAAAGAGTTGGCATTCCAATTTGAAGCCATGAAATCATCTAGAGAGCATTGAAAATTAGTATGCCAAATTAAAAAATTGGCATTCTGATTTTTGAATCACTGGAAAAACAGCCGTGAGGTTATGAAAATTAGCATGCCAAAAGACAGGTTGGCATTCCAATAAAAAGCTCTTAAACTTCCAACATAGGTCATTAAAAAATCTAGCAGCCCAACACAAAATTCTAGTCATCCAATAAATATTTGAAAAATAGTTTTAGCACTTATTCAACTCCAAGAAAATATTCACAACACATAAAGGCTAAATAAAACTTTATAGAATAAAGATTTGATTGCGAAGATTGGAAGAATGATTTGTAAAATAATTAAATCAGTTCAAGATAATGCAAATATAATTAAACTTGAAAGTCATTTTATCAAGTGAACCGTCCAAATATAAAACATATAAAAATTCATCCCGTGATTACGAAATCCAAGTCCTTTGAAAAAATAATTTAATCGCTCCAAATCTTTGAAAAACAATTTAAATTGTAAAGCATATCCATAGAATTAATACATTACTTTTCATTTTGAATCACAATTTACCTTGGGTTGAAGCAACACCATCTTCTTGATGATTCATCTGAGATTCATTTAACTCAACCATAAGATCATTAGTATCATACTTAATTATTTTGTAGTCATCAAAATTAATATAAGGCTAACATTAAGGAATGACAAGAAGGTGAGTTTCACGAAGATCAAATATAGAATAACATTGTTTTAGCGTTTAAATATTTTGATAAATGATAATTGGGAAGATTAATTGCATATTTTTTAGAAGATGATAAAGATTGCTTGACAGTGTTTGGAGATCTTCACATATGAGGACTGTGTTTTGTGTGAATAAAATCTAGAAATTTCCTTTTGACAGACAGTGTTCTATTCATTATCTTTGGGGATGACAATGAAAGTGGCCATCCAAGTATGATGCTCGGCTGTGTCATGAGTTGTGATTGTAAATCCTGCTTTTGACTAGTTTGCGTGGAGAAAGTGGTTTTAATGTTTAAACATTTAAAGAAGTCATAGCAAAAACATTTGTGATTTGAGGATCATTCCAAATCAAAGTATGTTTTGGCTTTCATAATATAATTGAAATAAACTTCCCACCAAAAACCAATAGCCAGCCTAGTTGATGGATTCAATGATTACATATCTGCAATTCAAAAGCAGAATAGATATTCAAGGATCTTCAAGAAAGGATTTGACATATCATGGGCAGATTTATCTTTTAAAATCATCCAGTTAAATTCCTAGTCTGTTAGTACTTTCCTCACCTGTTGCACATGATCTGGTCGCAATGTCATTATTTGCAGTTTTATCTTAATCATTGCTAAATAGTTTCTATTAATAGTTATTGCTATCTGATAAATGGTTATTACGGGAAAGAGGGTTATTGCCCTATTTGGCTTCTCCCATGTTTTGAATTTCTTCTTTAAATGATAATTTGTTTATCCACAAGAAAATTGGCTTATAGGTTTTTTTGTTTTTTTTTTAATAATAAGTAACGTGGATTGACTTGTAAATTAGTGGTTTTATTTAATGGGTTTACCTTGATACATATGTTAAACTGAGTTTTAGCTTCCATTCCTTCTGGGAACAGTAAGCTGCAACACTGGTTTAACCAGGATTAAAGGGTTTTGTTTTTTTTTTTTCACCTGGACTCTGTCAAGTTTATGCTTTCAAAGACGTGTGCTTGCATGAGTACACAAGCAGCAGCAGCAGCTCCCTCCGAACAATGTGTAAGAGATCGTGATGTGAACATTTGATTTTGAAGAATAAAGCCTGATAACTGTGGAAGCATGTGGAAGATGATGGTGCTAATCGCTGGGGTTGATTTACTCAAAATCATAATTAAAGCATTTTACTGGCAGATTTTAAGAAATCATGTTTTTGAATTTGCCCCAAATTTACAAGCTCTTTGAATGCAGAATCTCGTTTCAACATTGACCTTTTGTTAAAGAGATTTCCAGTAAATCCTGCAGTAAAAGACCTGAAAACTATTGTTAAACCATTATAGAAATGGAAATTGGATTTAGCTTGCAGTTTTAATATGGATAAAATAACAAGAAAGGGATTCTGCCAAGAAAATTCCATAGCAACCTCGCGTGAAAAATGGGCCCGGACAAGCCCTGGGTACCAATTTCGTCCCCTCGCACAAAATATCGAGACAGCATTCCTAAATTTCTGCTGCTTATAACTTTATAACATGATATAATGGTCAAGGTGTGATTTCACCCAACCATAGAGACCTCGTTCATGTATTCGCTATCATGGTACTGCAATACGCGATGCAACCGTGCAAGTGAAGATCATAAAATACCTCATTGATCGATTGCGTAGGCAGTAGACAAAGAAAAGCAAACGTTGAACCCACTGCTGACCCAAACATTGTTTAGAAACATGTTCCAACATAAAAAAGACAAATTTAGTTTCGAGCTGACAGATTACAAAATAGTTGAGAACATAACATATAAAAACAGCCGGCTAGTTATATGAAGACCATTTCTTGGATGCCACAGCAACCAATTTCCTTTCCTTTTGATCGTACACGTGATATATCGTATCATCTCATTGGACTTCCTTGACATCATCTCCCCAAACATTGTCCCAAGACCCACCATTAGCGTTTGGGCCGTCGATGTATCGCTGCCCATTCCCGTCAGGGCCGGTAAGTGCGGCAGATCCCACTTGGGGCTGTTTCTTGGCCCTTGTTTTGATCCCTAGCAGCCTTAGAACAAATCTTGCAAGTTCACCATAAAGCAAGCCAGAACGATCAAACAGCTGCATGAAAAGACCCCATTAATGGTGAACAAAATACAACACCGAAACAAAGGATGAGACAACAAAGCAGGATAGAGGAATCAGTACCTGTAGGAGAGCTGACATGAACATGTGAAAGGCCTGCGTGTTTTGATCAATAAGGATCGAGATTCGGCCAAAGAAATTGACCACACCTTGCATCTGCCAGCAGTGTCAATATATTGGTTTGACAAAGGATGAAGGCAACATGGAACAAGACAAATAAATAAATAAATAAAAAAGGAGCTCTGTCAATCATGCTTTAGAAATGCCAACTTAGTCTGTTGGCACAGAGTACCATATATATACAAAGTAGTAAACAGGGGATTCTGGATGTCTTGATCAATAAAACAAAAAATATGTGGTAACATGACACAATGCAACAATGTACATATCATATATGCACATAACAAGCAAAATGCTGCATCAGCAGAATACTGGGATGCTGAGGAAAACCATCTACACAAACTCTTTGATTAGTATAACAGGATTGCAAAAACCCTAGTGCCTCCAAGCGCAGTTAAAGTGAACAATAACAAGCATCTAGCCAAAAGCAACGTTCCGTACGTAGCGATTTATTCCCAGGATAGAATGCAACTCCTGGGCACTTCCCACAACTACCTAGCCCAATGAGGCTGAGGCAGTGCTGGAAGCCCTGTTAACATGACTGGCCTGTTAATGTGCATCAGTATTAACAAAGAAAAAGGATGTTTCCTATGATTTTACGGTAAAGTACATGCAAGGAACCTGGAAATCAAAAACGGCATTAACTTTCTGAAACATGGATTTCCAAGCTACCATGCCTGCTACAAGTAGAAACATCTTACCACTCGAATGAAGGATATCCAAAAGCCTGGTGGCGATGGAGGGCCATAAGGATTATTTGGATCCGGATCACCATACGGACTGCCCATGCCCATGCCCATGCCCATGCCCATCCCATAACCACCAATGGAACCCCCCCAAACCCACTGTTATATATGCTTCCTGGATACATCCCGGAGTTTCCGTATAACCCTCCATACCCCGAGGACATACTATTACCATAAAGCCCACCGGACCCACCAATTCCCCCATACGAGCTGTACATACCAGAGCCATAGCCTGAATTGTAGTTTATATTTGAGCCATATCCTGCAGTCAAGATGGAAGTTCACAACCACCAGGATAGAAAGAAAAACCAAGTTGGGTGCGGTCAAATTAACAGTTACCTCCATAACTTGTTCCATAGTTCTGCTGCTGCCAGGGTCTTGAAGGTAGAGGTCTCCCAACAGCATTTCTGTTTGGCAACACATTCCTCTCGGTATTTGGAACGACCTCTCCAGGTTTTGCTGTTCCAGAGGCTTCAACAACCTCACTTGTGCTGCCAGAAGATGGGGGCTTGAAAGGTGCAGGTCCAGGTGAAGTCTCAGCCCGATCCCAGGGTTTTGGTGGCAGAGTACTACCTGCAGCAACAAAAAATTCATTTTTAACAAAAATTATATAACTTATTGAAGCCAAAATATAGAAAAAACTCTAATCAATCAATCACCATGCACAGGAAGTTCATTTTTAATCAGAAAACCCACTGACCAGAAAAGATGAGGGCCAAACAGAGTTTGATTACCACAGGGTGTAGATATGCACCCCAAGGGGTAGATATGCAGGGTTGCCCACATCACATATAGAGTAACTGGATTTTGCTACTTAAAACCAACACATATCTTCTAGCAATCGGTTTTGAGGGTGGGAGGACCCACATGGGCCTTTTGAGTTATAGCTTGCTTGGGGCCTCTCCTCTGGCCTCAGCCTCTACAAAGGCCCCTATAGAAATACATTTAAGAGACCGATACCAATATCTGAATTCTGAAAACAGCAATAACAAGAGCATGTTTTTTTATAGCAATATTGGGATACATTGGTACAATGGAATGATTTAATGCATGCACAAAAACAAGGGATAGTGGCAGATTGAAAATCATACTGAATGAAGTAGTAAGAAATGGTTTGATATCTAAACATCTCTTAGAAAGTATGGTTCTAAACCAAGCAAAATAAAGGAAAATAATAAACACAACCAACCCCAACTAGTTTGAAATTAAGGCTTCGTTGAGTTGATACATAATTTTCTATGTTTTTATGCATTTAGCTAAATGACCATATACTTCAAAAATATGAATCCAAATTTGAGATGTTTGCAAGTTACACCCAAAATTATGAAGAAAAAGATTTTAAAGCTTCATGATTGGTGAAGGAGGATCCATAAAGCTAATTCAAATAATTGGGAAAAGATTGGATAGTTATGTTTTATAATTATACAGTAAAAGCTCCACAATCACTTAGTATAACCAAATCAGTAATTTCAGCTAAAGCAACTGAAACTTTACTAATGAAGATTCAATGCAACAGAAAATACTCAAAAATGGTGTGTAATTACTTGGCTTCTTTTATTTTTACACGATTTTTTTTTTTTTTGATCAAAACTCCAAACTTTGGATCAAAATAGATGACAATGTTACTCCACAAGCCTGATAGAAACCAAGTTTTAAAATCTTGGCTCTCCCCATCTTGTCACGAAACAGTGTAATACATCTTAGCACCATGAAAACCACATTCATTATTAGTTTTTCAATCCATGTTTAAATTGTGTATAGAAACTTTTAGAACATCTTGTCATCAAATGAACTCAACCGGCCAAGATGGACAGCATCATAACTAAGCTGATGACAGAAAGAGCAGAAAGCAAAGTAATGGAAATGAAAAAAACCAAGCATGACATGATGGAACTTAAAAGAACTAGCACATAGAATAGCACAATATCCTCAGGAGATAAGTCAAACTCAAAAGCATCCCCAGAAATAATCAGAGACCATATGGTTGGATGCATGCCCTTGAAAAAGGAATGGCAAAAGAAACTTGCCTGGGGAATGTAGAGGTCCAAGTGGCAGTCAATTAGAACAGAACTAGCTTTAGACAATGGCAAGATATAAGTAACTTTTCAAGACTTTGAAAAGTTAGAATTCCAAATAAGAGTAAGAATCTAGCAAGGCATATGTATAGGGTTTAAATTTCATGGTTTTCAGACAAGCTTAGAAGAATATAAGAAAAATACCTATGGACTAAGAAAAAACAAGGGAGAAAAGTACAGATATGGACAGTTTTAGATGCATAAAAGAATGAAAAATGGTATGGTACATATGAAAGGTGAAATAACAGACAATCATATTTCACAAAAATTTAATTAGTATTGTGTAAAATACTGAATGACTTTTAAAATAAGATCAGTTCTTAGACTGCGGCATTAGCAGTCACCGTCAAAACTGGTAGCCAAGAGATAGTCCAATACTATGTTTGGTTTACTTTAACTAAGAATCAAGATATAGTTGAAGGATGTCAAGAAATTGATGCATGCCTTTATGACTGGGGACAGACTTTGTCAAATAAGAATAAAGCAAACAATACAGGATTCCATAAAATGTTGAGCAATGAGAGCAAACAAGATGACCATGAGAAACATTGCAAATGATAGCATGAGAAAGTACTCAATGAGAAGCATAAAAAGTCGCACCAACTAAGGGCAACAGGTTAAAAAACTGAAAGCAATGGTACGTACAAATGCAACAAATATCCAAGGCCTTCATAGGTGGAGTCGTTTGATTTGGGTCAAAGGCTGACAAAAAAAAGGACCAACATAGGGTGTGACATGAATGGACATGAGAAAGGATTTGAAAACAGATGCTATGACTCACACACATTGATATATAATTTCACTTTTAAGGGGCATTTGGTTTGGGGTGATTCATTCTCTAGGTGGAGGTAATGGAATCACCATGTTTGGTTACACCTCAATGATCCTATGAGGCAATGATTTCAAATCACCTTTACATTTAGAATCATCACTCAATGCAACGATCTCATACTTGTCCTTGAGGTCAAATATCCAAGATCACCCTCAAGCAGTGAATTTGACTTGAGATTTAGAGACCAAAAGGCAACTCATCCATATAAAAAGAGATACTTGATATTATTTCATATTAATATATATTATTATATTAATAATATTATAATTATAGTATTATAATAATTATAATATTACATAGTTATAATAATATTATAATTTTAAATATAATATATTATAAAAATAATATCATAATTTAATCTAAATATTATAATAATAAATAATATGTTAAAATGATAAATTATTATGGTAGTTGCAAAATGTATTAAAAGTATTTTGGCATTACATGGGCGATGATCTTAAATTCCCATGGCATACTAAACATCTTAATCATGGATATTTAAGAATCTTTAATCAATATAACATATCAAACGTAGTGATTTTATATTAGCAAAGATAGGATCAAGATAAGGATTACTGGTCGATCTAAAATCACTATGGTGATCCATTTTGGTTACCAAACGCCTCCTAAATGTCATCATTCTGTGATTTTGCTTTTGAAAAACATATTGACACATCTTGAAGCATTTGGCCTATGCTAGACAAACTAGAATGCAATGATTGCACATAATGTGAAGCTTGTGAGGCGACTATGATGAAGTCAAACATGATAGCTATCAAAAAAATAAGGAAACCAACAATTTATGAAAAGTCTCAAGCCCAAGTGTTTTGTCAATTTATTATTGAAGATTTGGAAACAACATCAGTTAGCTTGTAGAATTAATTTTGCATCCATGTGTTTGATCATGTCGTGGTACTAATAGGTAAGAGTGGTTTGATGCAGTTAGATATGGATTTGGCTAGGTTTCTGGGGAACTTTAGCAGAGCATAGGCTACCCATGCTGTGTAGCACAGCATCCTGAACATCAAACATCCCTTTTGATGTAGTTTAGCAAGTATCAGTTCTCACTTGTAGTTTCAGGCATTTGTTAGTTTTTCCCCTTCTTCAGATTCCAAGTTGTCTTAGCTTCAATGCAACTTTTGGTGTGTCAACTAAATAGGTTTTGGATTTGTTCTGGTTTGCTTTATCCTATGCTGTCCAAGGTAACCACCCATCTAAATCATTACATGCTAGTCAATTGACAACTTAAGTGACTCAATGGAGCAGCATTATAACATAGTGGAATAAAGATAACTTAAGTGACTAGTCACATGACAGATCAAGTGACTCAGGATGATCTGGTTTAAAAAAAGGAAAGATAGAACTAATGGCTTATATTAAGTGGAGTAGAACTAATGGCTTATGTTGACCCCAGATTGATTTTGATGATTACAAAACTATTAGGCAACTCTAAGCTTAATACAGGAAAGTTCGGTCGTCTTGCAAGTAAGTATCTTCGTGCAAAATTGATTGGTAAGAGAGTACTTCATTTATTTGCCACCTGTTAAATTTTGTCTGCCTTAGATAATTTTATTGGCTTGTGAGTTAACTGGTTAGCTAACTTGTTATTCCATTTAGCTAGCTAGCACGACATTTAGCTAACTGGTAAGTTGTCTCTGTGATATTGGCCGAACAGTTGCTTATTTAAGCTAGCTACCAGCTAGCTTGTTAGCTAGTTGGAGTTCTTTCAGGTAGCTAAGGTGCTTGTCACTGTTGCTGGCCGAAGGTCCTCCAATTTTAGCTAGCTGGTTAGCTAACTTGGGATGCCTTTGAGCTAACTGGATTTCATTTTAGCTAGCTACTGTTGCCTGTTAACTTCCTAGCCGAATGCTCTTTATTTTTAGCTAACTGTTAAGCTAGCTGCTGGATCTCCTAGCTAGCTGGCGTATTTTGTTAGCTAACTGCTTTGACTTGGAGCTAACTGCTTAGCTAACTATTTTTCACAGGAATGCTTGAAGCCGTGCGCATGCAAATTTTAGTTAGCTGGAGAGCTAACTTCCTCTCTCTCTGGCCGTTTGAATGGTTTCTGTAGTTAACTGGAGAGCTAGCTACCTGTTGGTTAGTTAACCAGAAAGCTAGATGTTTTATCCTGCCGTATGGTTGCCTTTTTGCTCAATTAGCTAGTTAGCTAACTAGCTTGGGCGATTTCTCTGTTGCTTTTTTTCCTCAGTTAACTGGAGAGCTAACTATGTTGCACAGGCTCTCTGTTGTTTTTGAACTTAGTTAGCTAGTGAGTGAGCTAACTAACTTTTCTTTAGTTAGCTGTTGAACTAACTCCCGTTCTCTGTGTTTCCTGCAAGGACATCATTTTTTAGTTAGTTGGGGAGCTAACTACCATAGCTTGCTCCTGTTTCCTATCGTTTGCTCTTTAGTTAGCTGAAGAGCTAACTATCTTTTGTTTAGTTAGCTGCTGAGCTAACTAAGCACTCTGCACTTTTGCTCCTGGCCGATTTGCTTTTTTGTTAGTTAGTTGGGAAGCTAACTAGGAATTGTTTAGCTGCTTAAGGAGCTACCCATCTGGACGTTTTCTTTGCAGTGGCCTTTCTTGTGAGCTAGCTGACTAGCTAGCTGGGATGTCCTGCTTACCTCTTGGCCAAATGTATTCAAGTCTTCAGCTACCTGGAGTTATTTCCAGTCAACTGCTGCTTGAGTTCTTGAGCGTGCTCTTTCTCTTACTCTCTCACTATTTCTATTTTTAGCTACTTTAACTTTTGATTTTTTGAATTGTTTCAGGGTTCTTCCTTCCTCAAATGGAGATCTGCATTCAATGCTTAAGGGAAACATTTTACAACGGCTATATTTTCTTTCCGTTTTTATTTCCATTTGTTCCTAATGAATCTAACGGATACCTTTTTATTGGATCATTATAAATAGCTGTGATTAGAAGCACACTATGACGATTTTTGAAAAAGAGATTACAAGAGGAAGAAATCCAACAAAAAAGTTTTTACTACATATTGTTGAGTGGTTGATAAGAGAGTTGCTGTGCATTCAAGTTCATTCATTGCTCCAAAAAGTAGTCCAGTTCTTTGAAGTTTTTCAAAGCAATCAAGGCTTCAGCTACTTCGACCTCGTTCATTTATTGCTGAAATTATAGCTTCAAAAGTTGTAAAGTATACTCTGGATATTTGCTCATTGTAGGAGCTTCTCTTTATCATTCTCTGATTATTTTGTAAAAAGGGTTAGTGCTAACCCTTGATTATTTTTGACTTCCTTGTGCCGTGAAACAAGAGGACTAGCCTGGTTTGGCTAGGGGTTTTTGGCTTCTTGTGCCGTGAAACAAGAGGACTAGCCTGGTTTGGCTAGGGGTTTTTGGCTGCCTTGTGCCGTATAAACAAGAGGGCTAGCCAGGGAAGGCTAGAGGTTGTAATTGTTGTGGTACGATTAGTGAAATTCCCAAAGGTTTTGCGGAGTGGATGTAGGTGCTGAGTTTGGCACCGAACCACTATAAACTCCTGTGTGTTTGTGGTTGTTTGATTCTCTATTGTTATTATTATGTGCATCCCACTTCACCGCTGCAAATCAAAATTAGGGTTTAAGCACATATCTGCATAGTAATTAATTTTTAATAACCCAATTCACCTTCCTCTTGGGTTGCTACATCTGAGCAACAAGTGGTATCAGAGCAGAGTGCTCTTGATTCCTATAGCTTTGATTAGCTTGGAACCAAATATCAGTAGTAATCCCAATGAGTTCTATATTGACTGAAGGACGATCAACTAATAGACCACATTTGTTCAATGGAACAAATTACACATATTGGAAAGCACGAATGAAAATCTTCATTCAAGCACTAGATTATGATTTATGGGGAATCATAATTAATGGACCACACATACCCACGATTATGATTGAAAATATTAATATTGCAAAACCTGAATCTGAATGGGATGAGCAAGACAAGAAATTAGCTCAATTAAATGCTAAGGCTATGAATGTTCTTTATTGTTCTCTTGATGCAAATGAGTTTAATCGCATATCAACATGCATATCTGCTAAGGAAATTTGGGATGGACTTGAAGTCACCCATGAGGGTATAAATCAAGTCAAGGAATCCAAAATAAATATGCTTGTTCATAAGTATGAATTATTTAAGATGGATCATGCTGAAAATATTACTGATATGTTTACAAGGTTTACTGATATTATTAATGGACTAAAAAGTCTTGGAAAATCTTATGCTAACAGTCATCTTGTTAGAAAAATCTTAAGATCTTTACCTAGGACATGGGAAGCAAAAGTCACTGCAATTCAAGAAGCAAAAGATCTCAACACTTTATTACTTGAAGAATTGGTCGGTTCTTTGATGACTCATGAGCTTCAGCAACGACAACATATCGATGAAATGAATCAATGAAGAAAAGGATCATGGCATTGAAGAGTGCAACTCAAGAAGATGAAAGTGAAGAAACCACAAGTGACAGTGAGAAAGATGATGAAATGGCACTTATTTCAAGAAATTTAAAAAGTTCATGAAGAGAAAGAAATTTGAAAAAAGAAAACATTTTATTTAAGGAGACCATAGCAAATATAAGGAAAAGAGTGAACCTCACATGCTATGAGTACAAGAAGCCTGGACACATTAGACCAGATTGTCCACTACTAAAGAAAGGATTTAAAAGAATAAAGAAGAAGGCAATGATGGCTATTTGGAGCGACAGTGAAGCAACAAGTTCAGAAGATGAAGAGAAAACTGAAGTTGCAAATGTTTGCTTCATGGCTGATAATGATGAGGTAAGCCCTAACTTTTTAGATGACTTTACCTTTGATGAATTACAATGTGCATTTTATGAACTTATTGATGATTTTGCAAATTTAAGTTCAAAGAGCAAAGATTTGAAAAATGAATTGAATAAATTAAAATTAATTATTGATAGATTTACTCTAAGCTCAGAAAAAATAGAAATAATCATAAATAGTCAAAGAGCTGTTTACAATAGAGCTAATCTTGGATACAATACTTTTGAAAGACAGAAATTTTTGAAAAATATCTATGAGCATGCTGATGATTCTACTAAAATTACTTGTTTTAAATGTGAAAAAATAGGACACAAAGCTTATATTTATCAAACACAAAAAATAAGAAAAATATGGGTTCCAAAAGAAACCATCTTGACTAACCCTAAAGGACCCAAGAAAGCTTGGGTACCTAAAAACAAAAATTGAAATTGTGTATGCAGGTGTGTCTTGCAACCCGAGCAATTAAAAGACAATGGTACTTAAATAACGGGTGCTCAAGACACATGACCGGTAATGAATCGCAATTCATCACTTTGGAAGCAAAAGATGAAGGTGTTGTTACTTTCGGTGATGATGGCCAAGAAAAAATAATTGGCATTGGAAAAATAGGTATCACACCTCATGCTTATATTGATAATGTTTTGCTTGTGAAAGGACTGAAACACAATTTACTTAGTATTAGTCAATTATGTGACAAATGATTTAATGTTACATTTGAATCATCTCTATGCATTGTTAAAAATTCTGCTAATGAAAACATGAAATTTGTTGATCAAAGGCATGGTAATGTATACATTATTAATTTAAATGATTTGCATGATCAAAATATTGATTGCCTAATTGCTACAAACAATAAAACTGATAATAGTTGGTTATAGCATCGTAGGCTAGCTCATGCAAGCATGGATTTACTATCTAAATTAATTAAGAAAGATTTAGTATATGATTTGTTAAAACTTGTTTTTGAAAAAGATAAGATTTGTAATGCTTGTCAATTTGGAAAATAAACCTGAGTATCTTTTAAATCAAAGAATTTAGTTTCAACCACTAGACCTTTGGAGCTCTTGCATATGGATTTATTTGGTCCTACAAGAACAACTAGTTTATGAGGAAAAAGATACGGTTTTGTTGTTATTGATGATTTCTCTCGCTTTACATGGGTTTTATTTCTATCTAGTAAAGACGAAGCATTTCCAGTATTTCAAAAATTATTTAAAAGAATTACAAACGAAAAGAATTCTTCTATTTTGTCAATACGAAGTGATCATGGAAAAGAATTTGAAAATAAATGTTTTGAAGAATTTTGTAATGAAAATGGAATTGAACATAATTTTTCTGCACCAAGAACACCACAACAAAATGGAGTAGTTGAAAAAAAAAAAAGAACATTAGAGGAAATGGCGCGTACCATATTGTGTGAAAGCAATCTTCCAAAATATTTTTGGGCAGAAGCTATCAACACTGCATGTTATGTTTTAAATTGTGCTTTAATCAGACCTGTTTTGAAAAAGACTCCTTATGAGCTTTGGAAAGGAAGAAAACATAATATAAGTTACTTTCATGTTTTTGGATGCCGATGTTTTATATTAAATAATAAAAAATCAAACCTTAATAATTTTGATGCTAAGTCTGATGAAGGATTTTTTCTCGGATATTCTTTACATAGTAGAGCTTTTAGAATATTCAACAAAAAGACTTTAGTAGTTGAAGAATCAATTCATGTTATCTTTGATAAATCTAATGATCTTCCATCAAGGAAGGGAAAAGGTATAAATGATGCAGATAACATTGAAGATCAATTCAAGGACATCACACTGAAGGATAAGAACGACTCAGATACACAAGAGGTAAATGAAGAAAGGAACACTGACCTACCTGAAGCCTCACAAGGTAATGCTGAATTAGAAAGAGGTTGGAGGTATGTTCTTAGTCACCCTAAAGATCAAATTATTGGTAATCCTTCTTAAGGAGTTAGAACTAGATCATCATTTAGAGATGTTTGTAATAACTTAGCTTTTGTATCTAAAATTGAACCTAAATGCTATGATGATGCTAAAAATGATGTTGATTGGATTAATGTCATGCATGAGGAACTTCACCAATTTGAAAGAAATAATGTTTGGACTCTTATTGAAAGACCTCATGATCATCATATTATTGGAACTAAATGGGTTTATAGAAACAAATTAGATGAACATGGTAATATAATTAGAAATAAGGCAAGATTAGTAGCTAAGGGTTATAATCAAGAAGAGAATTGATTTTGATGAAACTTATGCCCCAGTTGCTAGATTAGAAGCTATTAGATTACTTCTTGCTTATGCTTGCTTTATGCATTTTAAATTGTATCAAATGGATGTTAAAAGCGCTTTCTTAAATGGATACATTGCTGAACAAGTTTGTGGAACCACCCGGCTTTGAAAATCACTTGTTTCCAAACCACGTTTTCAAATTGAACAAAGCTTTGTATGGTTTGAAACAAGCGCTCCGGGCGTGGTACGAAAGATTAAGCAAATTTTTGATTAGTAATGATTTCATTTCGAAGAACTGTGGATACAACTTTATTTATTAAAAAATAAAATAAAGATATATTAATTATTCAAATCTATGTTGATGATATCATATTTGGTGCCACTAATGATTCTTTGTGCAAGGACTTTGCTAAGCTTATGCAGGAAGAGTTCGAGATGAGTATGATGGGTGAGCTGAACTACTTCCTCGGACTACAAATTAAACAAAGCAAAGATGGGATCTTCATAAGCCAATCCAAATATACCAAAGAAATGATCAAGAAGTTTGGCATGGAGACATCCAAGAGTATCGGTACCCCCATAAGCTCATCATGTAGACTTGAATCATATAATTCTGAAAAGTCTGTTGATTTAAAATTATATAGAAGCATGATTGGATCATTATTATATTTAACTGCTAGTAGGCCAGATATTTTATTCAGTGTTTGCATGTGTGCAAGATATCAAGCCAATCCTAAAGAATCACACTTGCTATTAAAAGAATATTTAAATATTTAAATGGAACAGTAAATTTAGGTATATGGTATGACAAACAATCTAGCATTGACTTAATAGGCTACACTGATTCAGACTTTGCTGGATGTAAATTAGATAGAAAATCAACCACTAGAACTTGCCAGTTTCTAGGTGTTAACTTAATTTCATGATTTAGCAAAAAGCAAACTTCAGTAGCACTGTCTACGACCGAGGCTGAATACATTGCAGCTGAAAATTGCTGTGCTCGAATCTTATGGATTAAGCAACAGCTAGAAGATTATGGTATTAAACAAAAAGTCATACCTATGAAATGTGATAATACAAGTGCAATCAGTTTAACCAAGAATCCTATTCAACCTTCCAGAACAAAACATATTAAAATTAACATCATTTCATTAGAGATCACGTAAATAATGGAAATGTTATTATTGAATTTTTAAATACTGAAAATTAAATTGCTGACATTTTCACTAAGCCTCTTGATGAAACAAAATTTTATAAAATTAGAAGAGAATTGGGGATGTTTGATCCAACCATTTAATGAAGCAATTAATGAATTGATATGATACATGACATCTTTCAATCACATCAATTAAAAGGAATATCATATCAAATTAAATGTGGTGAGTTTTAAGTCTTTTCATCTTTATGAAAGCCTACTTCCATTAATTTATCCATCAATCGGCCATTTGCAAGCTTTTTCATTTTATTGATGGCAGTTAACCGACCAGGCAACCAAACAGTCACCTGGCATGCTAACCATCAAGCTCTCTCATATATAACCTTTTTCTCTCAAACCGATTTTTCATTTCAAGCCGTCTCCCTCAACCGATCGTCTTCTCCTCTCCTCTCATTCTCATCCTCTCTTCATTCCATCAATTATTCTATCAATCTTCTTCCATTCACTCCATTTATCAATCCATCTTGAAGATAGTTGATGGCTCCCAAGAAGAAGGCAATCGCAAGAGATAACGATTGTGCTAATCTTCGCCGGAAGTCTACTACTTCTTCATCCCAGATCAACTCTCTTCTTGCTTCTAAATCTTTCGCTCATGAAAGGTTAGTCGATTTTAACTTCTTAGAACAAGAAGGCTTTAAAATTGGAAAACTGTTAGTTAATCAAGGTTGGGATATGCTTTTATCTACCAAGAGACCTATTTATCCTGAGCTTATTAAGGAATTTTATGAACACATATCTTTTGGTAGTGGGACTATCTCCTCCTTCGTGAAAAAGACTAAAATCGACATAGACTGCAAAACGTTAGGTTGTGCCCTAAATATTCCATCTAATGGTTTCTTAGAGGTCCTTCCCAGTGAAGATGGATATAAAATAGGTTTAATCCTTAATATTGACGATAATGAGTTTTTCAATATTAAGCTTAAGGGAGAAACTGCAGTGGCATTACGTCACTCTGATGTATTTAATGCGCATTCACTGCACCGTATGGACTTTGCCAAACAGGATAGTATTTGGTTAAAGGTTAGATCAAGATCTGGTCAGTCTAGTATGCCGCCGCCAAATGTTACTCAATCCGCTTGTTTTCCTCAGAACTTCTACAATTTTGACTTCAACCAACCAAATCCTTACCTTGCTGCTATGATGACTAAAATCCATTTCTATCTGATCCATCCAATATGAATGCTTGTGGACCTTCTTGTCACAACCCTGCTCCTACTCTTCTTCCTACTCAAATCCGCCATATTATCAGTGTTGCCACTTCCTCTGGAGATAGTGCTTCTGTCAATGATCAAACTCTTGTACCACATACTTCATACCAACTCAAATCCTGTCAACATTCTCCATCACAATGAATCTGTCATATGACTGCTGACTAAAATCCATTTCTATCTGATCCATCCAATATGATCATGCTTGTGGACCTTCTTGTCCGAAATAACATACCCTTGACTATATTTATGACTTTATGATTTATGACTTTGGCATGTAAGATTTGAATTGACTTTACGGTTTGTAATAATATACTTTATGCTTTGTAATGAATGTTTGTGTAATAAATGTTTTATGACTTGAAACCATGACATGTAATATTTGTATTATCTTTACTCTATTTTGTAATGATCTGAATGACTGCTCTAATTATGTATCTCCTTGATATGTTATGCTTAAATTTATTGCAACTCTTCAAACTTCTTTTTGATTAATTACAAAAAGGGGAGAAGAATATTGCATACATTAAGGAATGGAGTAAAATAATAACTCCACATATTCAGGGGGAGAAAAGAGTTCACTTATTCAGATTGACAGGGGGAGAAAGTAATGTTTTTCTGATTACACTCCTGTCTATTTATTAAACTTCCTATATTTGCTTCTTTCATGCTTAAGGGTTTTGTCATCATAAAAAAGGGGGAGATTNCTCTAATTACTTCTTTTATGCTTAAGGGTTTTGTCATCATCAAAAAAGGGGGAGATTATTGACCCCAGATTGATTTTGATGATTACAAAATAATTAAGTAATTCTAAGCTTGATACAGGGAAGTTCGGTCGCCTTGCAAGTAAGTATCTTCGTGCAAAAATTAATTGGTAAGAGTATACTTCATTCTATTTTGCCTTAGATAATTTTATTGGCTTGGAGTTAACTGGTTAGCTAACTTGTTGTTCCATTTAGCTAGCTGGCACACCTTTCAGCTAACTGGTACGAAATCTCAGTGCTTGGCCGAACATCCACCTTTTTCAGCTAGCTGGTTAGCTAGCTTGTTAGCCAGCTAGTTCTTTCAGTTAGCTAAGGTGCTCTCAGGTGCCTGGCCGAACGTCCTTTTCTTTTAGTCAACTGGTGAGCTAGCTTGATAGCTAGTTGGAATTCCTTCAGCTAACTGATTTGCTCATCACAGTGCATTGGCCGAACACCCTCCAATTTTAGCTAGCTGTGGATGTTTTGCTAGCTAACTGAAACTCCTTCTAGCTAGCTGACGTTTCTTTTAGTTAACTGCTTAGCTAACTATTTCATCCTGGAGCTAACTACTTAGCTAACCGATTTTCACAGGGAACGTCTCAGCCGTGGGATTCAAAATTCAGTTAGAGCTTATTGGTTAGTTAACTGGAGAGTTAACTATTATATCAGAACGGATGGCTGCCCTTTTGCTCAGTTAGCTGGAGAGCTAACTAAGCTTGGATGGTTTCTAGCTTTTGCTTCTAGTTAGCTGTGAGCTAACTGGCTTCTTCAGTTAGCTATTCTTCTATAGCTGCCATGTTCTTCTTGCTGTTTCAGTTAGCTGAGAGCTAACTATCTTTTGCTTACTTTTTTCTCCTGGGCGTTTACTTTTGCTGTTAGTTAGCTGGGAAGCTAACTAGCAACCATTTTAGTTGCCTAAGGAGCTGCCTCAGGATGCCTTTTTTTTCTGCCGTGGCCTCTCTTGTGAGCTAGCTGACTAGCTAGCTGGGGTTTCCTGCTTATCTCTTGGCCGAATGCATTCTTGACTTCAGCTACCTGGAGTTATTTCCAGCCAACTGCCGCCTGAGTTCTTGAGTTTGCTCTTTCTCTCTTACTCTCTCTATTGCTATTTTAAGCTACATTTAACTTTTGATTTTTTGAATGGTTTCAGGATTCTTCCTTCCTCAAATGGAGATCTGCATTCAATGCTTAAGGGAAACATCTTACAACGGTTATATTTCTTTCCGTTTTATTTCCATTTTTTCTTATGTTCTAACGTATATCTTCTTGTTAGATGGATATAAATAGCTGGGATTAGAAGCACACCTAGACGATTTTTTGAAAAAGAAATTTCAAAGAGGAAAAATCTAAGAAAAGAGCCTTCATTGCATATTTGTTGAGTGGTTGCTGGCATTCAAGTTCATTCCTTGCTCCGAAAGGTCGTCCGAATCATTGAAGCTTTTCAAGCATTTAAGACTTCAGCTGCTTCAACCTAGTTCATTTATTGCTGAGTTTATTACTTCAGAAGTTATAAAGTATATTCAGAATATTTGCTCATTGTAGGAGCTTCTCCTTTACATACTCTGATTATCTTTGTATAAGGGTTAGTGAACCCTGGTTTGTTGTTGGCTTCCTTGTGCCATTGAAACAAGAGGACTAGCCTAAGTTTGGCTAGGGGTTTTTGGCTTTCTTGTGCCGTAAAACAAGAGTACTAGCCTAGGTTTGGCTAGGGGTTTTTGGCTGCCTTGTGCCGATAAACAAGATGGCTAGCCTGGTTCGGCTAGAGGTTGTAATCGTTGTGATACAATTAGTGGAATTCCCAAAGGTGTTGGGGAGTGGATGTGCTGAGTTTGGCACCGAACCACTATAAACTTCTGTGTGTTTGTGGTTGTTTGTCTCTCTATTGTTATTATCCTGTGCACCCCACTTCACCACTGCAAATCAAATTAGGGTTAAAGCACATATATCTGCATAGCTATTTTTTTTTAAAATAACCCAATTCACCCCTCTTGGGTTACTACATTGGCAACTGATGTATCGCAACGGTCCGCTCGGGATCATGGCTTGGATCGATCGCAACTATCGAATCGTGTCCGATCGGATGGATCGCAATAGTCCGATCGGGATCATGGCTCAAATCGATCTTAACCGTCGGATCGTCTCGGATCGGATGCATCGCAATGGTCCGATCGATCGATCATCATCAATCAGGATCATGGCTTGGATCGATCGCAACCGTCGGATTGTCGCCGATCGAATGGATCGCACGGTTCGATCGATCATCGCAGATCCAATCATGGGTCAGATCGATCGCAACCATCTGATCATCTCTGATCGGATGCATCGCAACGATCGAATCGATCATCGCCTTTCGCGATCATGTCTCCGATCGAACGCACCATTGGATCGTCTCCGATCGATGCATGCAATGGTTGGATCGATCATCGCCGATCCAGATCATGGCTCGGATGATTGAAACTGTCGGATCATCTCTGATCGGATGCATCGCAATGGTCCGATCGATCATCGCCGATCGAGATCATGGCTTGGATCAATCAAACCATCGGATCGTGCCGATAGGATGGATCGCGACGGTCTGATCGATCGTCGCCGATCGGAATCATGGCTTGGATCGATCGCAACATCGGATCCTCGCCGATCAAATGGATCACAACCATTGGATCATCGCCGATCGAATGGATTGCAATGGTTCGATCGATCATCGCGATTGGGATCATGCTTGGATCGATCACAATGGTCGGATTGTCTCGATCGGATGGATCGCAACGGTCTGATTGATCATCACCGATCGATATCTAGGCTTGGATAGATGCAACCATTGGATCATCGCCAATCGGATGATTGCAAGGTCTAATCGATCTTCGCCGATTGGGATCATGGCTTGGATCGATTGCAACCATCGGATCATCTTCGATCGGATGCATCGCAATGGTCCGATCGATCATCGCCGATCGGGATCATAGCTTGGATCGATCGCAAATGTCGGATCGTGGCCGATAGGATGGATCGCAATGGTCTGATCGATCATTGCCGATCGGGATCATGGCTTGGATCAATCGCAACCGTTGGATCCTCGCCGATCGGATGGATCGCAACCGTTGGATCGTCACCGATCGGATGGATCTCAACGGTCAAATCGATCATCCCGATCGGGATCATGGCTAGGATCCATCGCAACCGTTGGGTCGTCTTCGATTAGATGCATCGCAACGGTCCGATCGATCATCGCCGATCGGGATCATGGCTTGGATCGATCGCAAACATCGGATCGTGGCCAATAGGATGAATCGCAACAGTCCGATTGATCGTTGCCGATCGGGATCATGGCTTGGATCGATTGCAACTGTCAGATCCTCGCCGATCGGATGGATCGCAACCGTTGGATCGTCGCAATCGGATGGATCGCAACGGTCTAATTAATCATCATTGATCGGGATCATGGCTAGGATCATCGCAACCATCGGATCGTCTTCGATCGGATGCATCGCAACGGTCCGATCGATCATCGCCGATCGGGATCATGGCTTGGATCGATGCAAACTTGAATCATGGCCGATAGGATGGATCGCAATGGTCCGATCGATTGTCGCCAATCGGATCATGGCTTGGATCGATCACAACCGTCATCCTCATCGATCGGATGGATCGCAACCGTTGGATCGTCGTCGATTGGATGGATCGCAATAGTTCAATCGATCATCGCCGATCGGGATCATGGCTTGGATCGATCGCAACCATCGGATTTCTCCAATCGGATGCATCACAATGGTCCGATCGATCATCGCCGACGGGATCATGGCTCGGATCAATCGCAACCGTCAGATCGTCTCTGATCGGATGCATCGCAATGGTCCCATCGATCATCGCCGATCGGGATCATGGCTTGGATCGATTACAACCATAAGATCGTTGCCGATCGGATGGATCACAATGGTCCGATCGATCATTGCCGATTGGGATCATGGCTCGGCTAGATCGCAACCGTCGGATCATCACGGATCGGATGGATCGCAACGTCCGATCGATCATCGCCGATCGGGATCATGGCTCGGCTAGATCACAACCGTCGGATCATCACGGATCGGATGGATCGCAACGGTCCGATCGATCATCGCCGATCGGGATCATGGCTCGGCTAGATCGCAACCGTCAGATCATCGTGGATCGGACGAATCGCAACGGTCCGTTCGATCATCGTCGACCGGGATCATGGCTGGGATCGATCGCAACCGTCAGATCGTTGCTGATCGGATGGATCGCAACGGTCCGTTCGATCATCGCCGATCGGGATCATGTTAGGATCGATCGCAACCGTCAGATCGAAAATTAAAATTGTTACTTAAAAATATCGTTAACTAATAAATCCAAAAATAAAAAATTAAAAAATTAAAAAAATTTGTTAATTCAGCGATACAGGTAGTTGCGGCGCTATTTAGCGACTAATAAGCGACACATATCACAGAAAATTAAAAATATTCGTTAATTCAGCGACGCACTTAATTGAGTCACTATTTAGCGATGCATTAGCGACGCATATAAAAAAAATTACGACGCACAGAAAAAAAAATTCCCACCGTGAGCTCCCGCCAAATGAGTGATTTAGCGACGCAGTCAGTGACACATTCTTTGCATCAATAATAGCGACACAACTATGCGTCGCTAATCCTAATTTATATATTAACTCCCCTCCCCCCCTCCCTCCATTTTCTTCTTCTTCTCACGGCTTCTCCCCTCACCCGCCCAACCGGTCTCTCTCTTCCTCCCTCTTCCCCACCTCCGGTGGCTCTCCGGCACCTGAGCACCTTGCTCCGGCGTCTCTCCGGCACCCGACCACCTCGCCGGCTATCCCTATTTCCGGGTAAACCTCCCCTACTCCCTCCCTCCCATCTCCCCCATTTCCTCCCCCGCCCCTCCCGTGGCTGTCTTCTTTAGCCATGGCCGTTGCCGTGGCCGGCCGTGGCCTGGCCACGGTGGCCAGGCCAAAAAAAAAATTAATAGGGGGGTTTCCCCCCTTCGTTGCCGGCCACGGCCGTTGCCGTGGCCGGCCGTGGCCTGGCCACGGTGGCCAGGCCCAAAAAAAAAAATTAACAGGGGGGCCCCCCCTTCGTTGCCGGCCACAGCGTGGTGGCCAGGCCAAAAAAAAAAATTAACATGGGGGGTTTTCCCCACCCCCCCCTTGTTGACGGCCACGGCGGCCATGGCCGTCATCTCCGGCCATGGCCGCTGCCTGCCGTGGCAGTCGCGGCCTGGCCACGTGGCCAGGCAGCAAAAAAAAAAAAAGAGGGGGGTTTCCCCACCCCATCCTGATTATTAATATTATACAAAAAAATTTATTAACATAAAAAAATTTTATTATAAATTTTTTTTATATTACAAAATATGTTGTATAACTAATTTTACTGATTAAATTATTTAATTATTATTATTAAAAATATTATTAATAAGTTGTTTTGATATATTAACCTTAATAATTTATTCAATCATATTATTATATCAATTAAATTTAGAAAACCGCGTGCAGTAATATCATTATATATAATAATATATTACAATAGCAATGGAATACACTATAGTATTATATTAAATTTAAAAAATTATATTATATGATATTATAATATTAGAATATAATGAATCTATAACATCATTATATTGAACTATTTTGTGTTTGATGAAATTTTAAAATAAATTCGAAATAGTTTTTTTCATGCATGTCTTATTGTCAGAATGTTATTATAAGTTCATGTTACAATATTAAATTTAATATTATATATTTTTACCCATAAAAAATATTTATAATAAACTCATTATAAATTAATATGAAATTTGATATAATTAAATATTTGGATTTTTTGTTATAAAATATGAAAATTAAAATTTATATCCCTTTAACCTATAATATTTACTGTGATCATTAAAAAAAGTATGTTTATGATAATTATATTATGTCATAATATTAATAATATCATATATTATATGTATTAACTTATATTAGTTCATAATATTATAATATAAAATAATTTAAATAAATTATGGTATATAATAAATAATGGTTGCAATATAACATCATTGTAGATTTGCTTATTCGTGATTCTGATAAATATAAATTAATTAAAGAAATTGCTTTACGATTATTTAGTGCTTATGTTTTAAATTAATTAGTCTTAATTGATTAGTGATTTTTAAATAGTCATGGTTCAATTTCTCAGTCTATTAAACTATGCATGGTAGTTTTCTGGTGAACATCTGACATATGCTATTCCATATTATTGTCATTATGAAATTGTTGTGAATTAGGCTTTAATTTAAGTTACAATTCCTTCATATTGGGATATGTTATGTTGGGGATTAGATTATATATGACTTAATAGTGCCACGGTTGATATGTTATGGAAAATTTCGGTCCAGCCTGTCCAATATTGAAACCATAGTATTATTACATATTACTATGCATAACTATTGGATTAAGGTTGTTATCTTTGACGTAATATCAATTTTATAAGTTTGTAACTGTAGACCACAATCAAAATATGTATAACAATCAAGAGAACTTGCAAGATCGTAATCTTGCAAATTCTCAAATTATTTTTCTTAAGAATATTATATCTCGCAGCACTGAAACCTTTAGACCGTTTGAGAATTTGCAAGACGTAGTCTTACAAATTCTCAAATTGTCCTAGTGGACAGTTTGAGATTATTTTTTGCGATATGTTAGTTGCTATTAATTATCGTCATTGAGATTGTGGTTTATTTCCTCATACGTTCTCCTAGTGTGGCATATATGCCACACATTTAGGAGAACATATGGGGAAATGCTGCTAAATTTTAACGTAAACGATGATAATGAATAGCAGAATACCATATCACAGAAAATAATCTTGAATGGGATAGGGCCTTACCTTTTAGATATGAAGTGAAGGTGGAATTAATTTAGGACACCTGCATACTCGTGAAGTCTCCAAACTCTACGTGGCACGGCTTTGCAAAGGAGGGACCTTAGCAGGGCCTGGCCTAATCAATTGGTTGCAATCATTAAAAACAAAATTGATCTATTGTTTTAAATTTTTAAATGGTTATTATTTACCTTGGATGTGTAACATAACTAATTTAGTCATAAAATTATTAATACTAATATTGTTTTATATTATGGTTTTGTTTATTGGTTCATCAGAAAATTGTATAAGTTGTTCAAAAATGAGCGGACCTCGCTCTTGGATGTATGCAAGATTAAAAGATGGCCTGCTTAATCCAGATTTTTTGAATGGACTGGAAGAATTTATTGGATTTGCATGTAGCCAACCTGAATGGATGGATGGGCCTAGGATTAGGTGCCCCTGCAACTTATACAGGTGTCAGAATAAAGCGTACAGGGATGTTGAAACTATGAAGGTGCATTTGTGTAAAAAGGGTTTTGTTCCTGGGTATGATATTTGGTACTGTCATGGTGAAACAGAGGAAATGGGTGCAGCTGTTACAAGCCAACAAGTTTCTATTCCCATTGATGAACCATGTGCGAATTTAAACAGATACGAAGAAATGGTGATGAATGCATCGGTAATGAATTCAATCAGAATACATTTATGGAAGAACCAAATCCAGATGCACAGCAATTTTACGATATGCTTCGTGCTGCAAATCAAGAATTGTATCCTGGTTGAGAGTCATTCCCAATTGTCTATGGCTGCTCGGTTGTTGAATATTAAGGCAGAACATAGATTATCAGAAAAGGCGTTCAATGCAGTAGCTGGATTAATGAAGGAAGTTTTGCCAAATGATAATGTTTTAGCAGATAGTTTTTACTCAATGAAGAAGTTGTTGCGTGGCCTTGGGCTCCCAGTTAATAAGATCGATTGTGCTTGAATAATTGTATGTTATATTGGGGTGAAGACTCAGACCTGAGATGTTGTAAGATTTGTGGGCAATCGAGGTACACCAACGATGAAGGGGGAGCTAGTACAAGTAGGAGGAAGAGTGTGCCTTACAAGAGGATGCATTACTTTCTTGACTCCGCCCTGCAAAGATTATACAGATATGAGGTTACAGCTGCTGATATGAGATGGCATGCCGAACATGAATTTAAAGAAGATGAAATGCGGCATCCATCAGATTCAAAAGCTTGGAAGCATTTTAATGACATTCATCTGATTTCGCCAATGATATAAGGAATGTGAGATTAGGTCTTTGTACCGATGGCTTCCAACCATTTGGTCAAGCGGGCCGACAGTATTCTTCTTGGCCCGTGATACTGACTGTATATAACCTTCCTCCATGGAAGTGCATGAAAGATACTACAATTTTTGACAGTTTTGGTTCCAGGACCATCAAATCCAAAGGAAAAAATTGATGTGTTCCTGCAACCTTTGGTGGCCGAATTGAAATTGTTGTGGGAAACTGGAGTCATGGCCTACGACATTTCAATGAAACAAAATTTTATCATGAGAGCTGCTTTGATGTGGACAATCAGTGACTTCCGGCATATGCAATGTTGTCAGGTTGGAGCACTGCTGGGCGTATGGCGTGCCCTTACTGCATGAATGATTCTGATGCATTCACATTGCAGAAGAGTGGTAAGCAGTCATGGTTTGATAATCATAGAAAGTTTTGTCTCCAAATCATCCTTAAGGTGGAACTTGACCACCTTCCGGAAGAACAAAGCAGTCACAAAATTTGCCAAACCGGTTAGGTCTGGCACAGATATATTTGATACTATAGAGCATTTGGGGTTGAGGTATGCTTGGGAAGCCGATGCAGATAGAGTCAATGGCCGTATATGTAAAGAACACAACTGAAGAAATAGAGTATTTTTTGGGATCTGCCGTATTGGAGCACAAATCTCATCCGGCACAACTTGGATGTTATGCATATTGAGAAAAAATTTCTTTGACAACATATTTAATACGATGCTAAACATCCCGGGAAAAACAAAGACACTGCAAAGTCGAGAGAAGAACTTAATCAGTACTGCAGAAGAGCTGATTTGAGAAGGAATGCTGACGGACCTATCCTAAAGCATTACACTCTTGACAGAAATTCACGAGAAGTTTTATGTAACTGGGTTAGAGGGTTAAAATTTTCAGATGGTTATGCTTCAAATATCAGTAGGTGTGTGGACATGAAGCTCAAGTTGTTTGGCATGAAGAGTCATGACTGCCATGTTTTTATGCAGCGGTTATTGCCTATAGCTTTTCGTGAGTTGCTTCCGCACCATGTGTGGAAGGCATTGACGGAGCTCAGCTTGTTCTTCAAGGATTTATCTGCCGTAGTCATTACTTCTGCATCATGGCAAGGCTTGAGAACGAAATTCCAATTATTTTATGCAAGCTGGAGCGAATATTTCCTTCAAGTTTTTTTGACTCAATGGAGCATTTACCAGTTCACTTGCCATACGAAGCGAGTATAGCTGGTCCCGTGCAGTATCGCTGGATGTATCCTTTCGAGAGGTAAATATCTTAATAATCGTTGTACATGTTCATATTTAAAATTTTATTTCATTGCGAGAAAGTTGGTTTATTCTATTTCTTACCTTTACGTGTAGGTACCTTAAGAAGTTAAAAAATAATGTGCGTAATAAGGCAAGGGTTGAAGGTTCTATATGCAATGCACACATAGTTGAAGAAGTTTCAGCTTTTGCCTCTCATTACTTTGAGAGTCACGTCCACACGAGGAGCGAAATCTTGTGTAATGACGATGTATGTGTGGACGAAGGACAAACTAATGATGGTAGAATATCAGTTTTTAAAGGTATCGATCGTTCATTTGGGAGGCAGAAGTCAAGAGATTTGAGCGATGCGGAGTATAGCGCAGCGCATTATTACATCCTAATGAACAGCAGAGAAGTCGATCCATACATTGAGTAAGTATACACTTCATTACTTTAAATTATAATATACCTCACTATTTAATTGCTAACAGAAGTTTTAATTGTTATCATCCCTTTAGGATGTTTTGTGATAGACAACGATAAATGACTCCCAACATCAGTCAAATTGACATTGGACAAAAGTTAGAAACGGAGTTTGCTTACTGGTTTTATGAATATGTGAGTAGTATCACTCAATCAATTGCAATAATGGCTTTTATTTTTGAATTGGTTGTGAATAGCTTATTAATTTGTAGGTAAATGGTCCATGGTTCACAACCGATAATATTTTCATTAAATGTCTAGTGCAATGGCCATTGAAACCGTAACAACCTCTACTGACTACTTTGTTAATGGGTATAAATTTCAAATTGAACGACTAGCGTCTTCAAGAGGCACACAGAACTGGGGTGTGTGTCAAAGAGAAAGTGTTGGAGCAAATATGATGGATTATTATGGAAAGTTAGTAGAGGTGGTTGAAGTTGAATATCCTGGTTGGCCTATTAAACGAACCGTATTATTTCGTTGGGATTGGTTCGATCCGACAATTCTATGGGTAAAAGGGTTCATAACGACTACAATTTAGTTGAAGTCAACCATCGCCGAAGATTGCAGAAATATGAACCATTCATCCTTGCATCCCAAGCTCAACAAGTGTTTTACTGCGGATATCCAAGTTTGTGCAATGACAAGTGAGATTGGTGGGCTATTTCTAAAATCCTTCCACGTTCAGCAATCATATTAGACGAGAGTTCATCAAGTCAATCACCTGAGTGCCCTGCATTTCAAAAGGATAAGATGGAAATGCATGCAATTGAGATGATACAAGGGCTCCTGAAGCATCAGTTATAGATCCAAACGGTGATGTCCAAGAAATTGAGGATGCAAATGTTCGATTTCCTTCGGATGATAATGACACATAATCACAATCTGATACGGCATCGGATGTTGAACCAACATTTGATGAAACAAATGACATTGATTAAACATAGAGGTTTATTCAATTTTAATTTATTTTTATAAGTGCTAAATTTTTTATATTCAATCATTATTCGTAATTATATTGCATGCATGGTTCTTTAGTATTTTCAGTATGTTGGGCCGAGATAGATCTTCCGTCGATGGACAGAGCGAGCAGGGACGTGGCCCTGCCGCATCAGATCACTTCATGAGCATTGAAGATGGAGAATTCAGATCTGCAGCCTTCGAGTCTCATAGCCAATCGGCACAGACATGAGAGTTCATCCCATATCAGCCGCACCATACTTCGACTGGATGTTGATGGGCAGTAAGTATATGGTAATGTAAACATATGTTTGTGTGTTACTAGGCATTTACTTATAAATATGGATGTTTTTGTAGCTTTATTGAGCAGCATTCTATATCGAGCCGGATCAGCTCCATATTCCAGATCCGTGCTGATCCCACTGGCTACGATTGGCATCATGTATCTGCGGCCATGAGGGAGTTTTATTTTTCAGAGTTTCAGGTAATTTATTAAATACAATTTATTACTGATTTAAAATAACTAAATCTTGATATATTCTTAAACTAATTGTTTATTTAAATGCAGAAAAAGTTTACGTGGGACCCAACCATCCATGATGCTGTTAGGGCAGCATGGAATGCTCTTGCGGCACGCCGATACTCCGACATGCTTCATCATTAGAGGAGATCGGGCGATCGCCCTATGCATGTGCCAAGGGTATTTGGCACGACTGGCATCAGGTATGGCAGTCTGAGGCCTGGCAAAGGAGGTCCGCATCAGCCACCACGAACCGTCGATCCGAGAAAGCTGGTCGTGGCACGGCCACACTGCGGGGTTCATTTCAATTCAGGAGCACAGATGCCGTATGGTAAGAAAACATCAATAATTTAATTACTAATTTAGACATTTGCATATACTTACATTTATATCATTTCTTCTGCTTTTGTAGTCTGAGCGAGAGGGCAGAGATCCTGGTAAGTTCAACCTATTCAGGGCGACACACACCAGGAAGGACGGTACCTGGGTCGATGCACGATTACAGGAGGTTGCGGTAAGAAATTTGACTTATATTGTAACTGTTTAATTTCTTAACCTTTATTCAGGTTCATATATTTATTCATTTATAATTCAAAGGCACGAGTTGAGGAGCTTCAGTCCCAGGCATCGCAGGTCGACTCCATGATGGGGGCCACCCGTCGAACTCTCACCAGAGGAGAGTCGACGTGTGTTTTTAAAAGCTGTTGGTGCCCAACCGCGAGACCGTAGGGTCTACGATCTGGGCGCTAAAGCTTCTAGATATTTTTTCGGCTCCACTTCGCACTATTCTGGCAATATTCCTTCTGATCGTTTAGATGATATTCGAAGATCTATTACGGAGGAGGTTCGACAGGAGCTTCAGCAGAAGGTTCGGCATGAGGTTTGGCAGGAGGTTCGGCAGGAGGTTCGGCATGAGGTTCAATATGAGCTTTTAGACATTAGAGAGCAGATGCATCGGATGAAAGATTTTATTCGCCAAATATCGCAGGGTTCATTTCAGCCTCCGCAGCCTTTCTGATCGTGACAGTGTGGATTCTTGATGTATTTATTTTCTATTTTGTGTATCCAAACCTGTCATTATTAATAAAATAAAATTTTATGCATTATCAAAAATTTTGTAATGAATGTTAGCGATAATGTTTCAATTGAATAAAATTAAATTGCATTAAGAGTTTTAAATATTTATTTTGTTAACAAAAAATTTTTTCGTTATAATTTTTTTTAAAAATGATTTAATAAATTTGCGATGCATATTGCATCGCTAAATTGAATAATAATTTATTTTTTAAAAAATTAATTTCTAGTTGCAATTTTTTTAAAAAATAAATTTAATTTTTACGATGCATTAGTGATGCATATTTGCGTTGCTAAATTGTCGCAATGCAAATATGCGTCATTAATGCATCGCAAAAATTAAATTTTATTTTTTTTAAAATTGCAACGATAAATTAATTTCTGATTGGAATTTTTTTAAAAAAGAAATTTATAAATTAGTGTTGAAAATGCATCGCAAAAATTAAATTTTATTTTTTAAAAAAATTGCAACGATAAATTAATTTCTGGTTGCAATATTTAAAAATAATTAAAACACATTTGCGACGCTAATTTATAAATTTCTTTTTTAAAAAAATTCCAATCAGAAATTAATTTATCGTTGCAATTTTTTTAAAAAAATAAATTTAATTTTTGCGACGCATTAGTGACGCATATTTGCGTCGCTAAATTGCAACGTATGATTTTGTGTTGCAAATGCGTCGCTAATTTGCGACGACGGAATATTCGTAGCAAAATAGCGACGCAATAAATGCGTCGCTATTTCATCGCTAAATAGCGATGAAATTGCGACAAATAGCATTTTGCGATGAAAGTTACAGTGACGGCGGTATTGCGTCGCTAAATCGATTTATGTCTAATAAGATAAACTCTGCTGATTCTGGCATAAGCCCAAGAAGTCATAATCCATCATGAAGCTTTAATTGCCTAGATCAGATAACTCAAAAAGTCATCATTCATTATGAAGTTTTAATGACTTTGGCTAGATAAGTCTCAAAAGGTGATCATCTGCCATAAAGTACTACACACCCAGTTTAGATGGGATGAATCCAACCCCACTAGTTCTGATATTCTATTGGCAAAAATTATGGCTCATCATGAGATTCCAATCTTATCCAGCAAGCCACGCAGACCCAAAGCAGTAACAAAATGGGTAAGAGGGACCCCTGACCAAGGTATGAGCACTGAAGCAAAACACTTAGAGAATTTTTTCATCTTCTTCCTAACTCTTATTCGAGCTTCTTCAATCTCACGGCTATGATTCTGATCATTAACTTGAACGTCAGAGGGTCCCCACCAGAATATCCGATCCTCGGGACTTCTTGCAAATCTCGGAGTTGAGGCGAAGCTTCTTCGCAAAGGTCATGGCCTGTTCACTGACGCTCAAGGATGTCAGCTCAAGGTGATCAGGCATCATCAGATTGGTGCACAAGATAGGAGGGCGTGTGGTGGTGTTGACCAGAAAAGGATAGCTATGTAACTCTAAACTATAAGCTCGCCCTCTCTTGAACAGTAATGGTGGTGACACATATTCAAGAGGCTTTTGCCAGTTATACTGGGAGTATTCCTCCCACACCGAGCAACCGAAGACTAATCCCCCTATTTTCTCTTTGCCATCAGTTTTATTTACTCCCTATGAACAACTGGCCACTCTTACATAGCAAGTCCAAGCTCTTGTTGGGGCAATTTGTGAGTTGTAAAGGCAACTGCCAGCGGCTGTTCAACAGCTATCCGGGCATCCCATACCACATGCTACAGCTTCCCCGACCAGTCAATAATCTGCCTACAAAAGATCCTCTCCGAAGGAGTATCGTCATTATCATGCTCCGGTCAGTCACCACCACCAAGAAACTTCCAAAAGGTTGTGGTCTTCTATCCGCCACTCAAGTAGCCCCTTCTCCAAACATAGATGGGAAAAGGAGCCCAGGCGGATACACTGCCATCAGCATCACTGCTCTCCCCGTTCATCTAATGAATCAACGAGTGAGGACCTTAATTGCTAGATGGGGAGGCATTTGGAGGAGCAAGACCGGTGGCCGAAGGAGCTAAGTTAGAAACTCAATAATCAACCAGGAATGGATTATGATAGTCATCCACCCCTCGCATATTGGATTATGGAAGAGCCTGTTCCTCACAGGTTCTGTCTTTCCCAACTAGATCCTTATGATGGCACTACGGATTCATTGGATCATCTAGAGAGTTATAAAGCTCTCATGCAAGTTCAATGGGCAACTGATATCCTTCTATGTATTGCTTTTCTTGCTATCCTCCGGAAGGCTACACATGCTTGGTATTCTCGTCTTCTCTCACGAAGCATCGACTCCTTCCAACAGTTAGAAAAAGCTTTCTTAGCACACTTTGATGCCTCCTGAAAGATTCTTCGGGTAGCGGATAGTTTGTTCTCCATTCAGCAGAAGAAAGAAAAACTTTTGAAGGATTTTGTGACCCGATTCAAGATGGTGGCCCTCGAGGTTACCACCTCGATGATGCTATGGCCACCCTGGCCCTGAAGCGAGGACTCCGTCCCTCTTGCTTCACCTATTCATTGGACAAGAAGCCTTCTAGTTCCTATGCTGAGCTTTTGAGTCACACACAGAAATATATTCATGCTGACGAAGCTGATCTTACTCGAAGAGGTACAGAGAGAGGGCCTAATAAAAGACCGGTCTGCGCGGAGCCAAGCAGACCCCCACCAAGAAGCCTGAACCTCCGCGCTAGCCAGATAACCAACACCGAAACTTCATCCCTAGAGAAGAGAACTTCACACCTCTCCTTGCCCCCAGGTCTCATATTCATATGAAAATTGAAGGTGAGTCATATTTTCAGCGCCCTCCCCCTCTGAGGACAGGTGCTGCTCACGACCGTAGTCGTTATTGCCGCTTCCACAGAGATTATGGCTATGATACTAAAGACTGCTGTAATTTAAAGCATGTGATCGAGGAGCTTATCCAGTGGGGTTACCTTAGAAAGTTTATCCAGAAGGGAGGGCCTCCAGCCATCCCAGCTCTGATGGGCCTTCACCTGTTTAGGCCAACATTGATAATACTCCAATGGAACGGACGGTGGGCATGCTTTCATGGGAAACAGCTTCATCTTCGAAGAGACTAAGGGAGGGTGAGGGGATAGAAAATGTAATCCCTTTTTTCTGAAAGGGAGTTAGCAAGAGGGCAATCTGAATGATGATAGCGTAATCATTTCTTTGACGATCACTAAGCATCTTGTAAAAAGAATATTAGTAGATAGTGGGAGCTCTATGGACATCCTTACTTATGATGCTTATGTTCGGATGAATTTATCTCCCAACTCTCTACAACCGGTGACCATGCCTTTGGTCGGCTTCATCGAATATTCAGTGAGAGTAGAAGGTAAAATTACCCTGCCAATCACGGCAGGATCGCCGCCATGTCAGAGCACTATCCTAATGAGGTTCTTAGTGGCCCAAGTACCTCTTGCATACAATGCCATACTCGATCGATCGAGTTTAAACCTCTTGGACGCGATGATATCTACCAAGCGTCTTGCTCGTGAGATTCCCTACTAGTGGAGGGATCGGCGAGATGTATGAGGAACAAAATCCTATGCAAATATGCTATCATATGGCTTCTAGCCCTCAGGAGATGGTGACTCCACCAACTTCGATGCTACTTGACCCTAGAGAATCTGAAAGAAGGGGTGAGCCAGTTAAGCACTTATTATTCTACCCGTTAGGGGATGACCCTTAGAGGACTGTGCATATTGGTGAGCTCTTTCTCTTGGAGATGAAGAATCAATTTTTCACCTTTTTATGAACAAACGTAGATGTCTTTGCCTGGTCAGCATCGGACATGCCTGGCATCCCTTCGGAGGTAATTACTCATAAGCTCAATATTGATTCGAAGTGCCAGCCTGTCCGCCAAAAGAAAAGAAGCTTTGCCTCCAAGCGACAAAAAGCCATTGATGTAGAGATCAATAAGCTATTTTCTGTTGGCCACATTCGGGAAGCACAATACCTGAATTGGCTAGCCAATGTGGTAATGGTGTGGAAGGTCAGTGGAAGTTGGAGAATCTGCATCGATTTCACTGATCTCAATAAAGCATGTCCTAAGGATAGCTTTCCATTGCCACGGATCAACCAGTTGGTGGATTCCATATCTAGCCATGAGCTCCTCAATTTCATAGATACCTTCTCTAGATATAACAAAATAAAGATGGACCCGGTGGATGAAGAAAATATCTCTTTCATCACTGAGAAAGGCATCTACTGCTATAAGGTAATGCCCTTTGGGTTGAAGAATGTAGGAGCTACCTATCAGAGATTTATGAATAAGGTCTTTAAAGACCAGATTGGGTACAACATGGAGGTGTTTGTGGATGATATGCTAACTAAGAGCACTCGCATTGCCAACCATGTTACCGATCTAGAAGAGACATTTGATAATCTTCGGTGCCATCAAATGAAGCTTAACCCTCGTAAATGTGCATTCAGGGTCACTACTGGAAAATTCCTAAGCTTTCTGGTGACCCAACGGGGGATTGAAGCAAATCCGAAGAAGATTCAGGCTATTCTTGATATAGGCAGCTAGTTAATAAGAAGAAGGTGCAATGGCTCATCGGAAGAGTGGCCGCTCTGAGCCAGTTTCTATCAAGATCGGCTGAGAGATGTCCGCCCTTTTTCAAAGTTCTACACAAGGTGGATGGCTTCGAGTGGACGGAGAGCTGCTAGAGAGCTTTTGAGGAGTTGAAGGAATTTCTATCCATGCCGCCATTGCTGTCAAAGCCAAAAGAAGGAGAAAAGCTCTTCCTCTATCTTGCTGCCTCCCTAGAGGCAGTTAGCTCTATTCACAAAGTAGCCTAGAGGCGGCCCCAGTATAAAGGTGGCCTCATCCCCCTTTCATCCTTGAACTCAACTATTGACTTTTCAAACAAGCCTTCGCTTCTGACAAGGATAGGCCCATCAGTCATCTCTAGTTCATATATGTCTAATAAGATAAACTCTGTTGATTCTGGCACAAGCCCAAGAAGTCATAATCCATCATGAAGCTTTAATTGCCTAGATCAGACGAACTCAAAAAGTTATCATTCATTATGAAGTTTTAATGACTCTGGCCAGATAAGTCTCAAAAGATGATCATCTGATATAAAGTACCACACACCCAGTTCAGATGGGATGAATCCAACCCCACTGGTTCTGACATTCTATTAGCAAAAATCATAGCTCATCATGAGATTCCAATCTTATCCAGCAAGCCACGTAGACCCAAAACATCAACAAAATAGATAAGAGGGACCCCTGACCAAGGTATGAGCACTAAAGCAAAATACTTAGAGAATTTTTTCATCTTCTTTCTAACTCTCATTCGAGCTTCTTCAAGCTCATGGTTATAATTCTGATCACTAACTTGAGCGTCGAAGGGTTCCCATCGAAATATCCGGTCCTTGAAACTTCTTGCAGATCTCGAAGTTGAGGCGAAGCTTCTTCGCGAAGGTCACGGCCCGTTCAGTGACGCTCAAGGATGTCAGCTCAAGGTGATCATGCATCATTAAATACTATATAAATAAATGCTGATTTCTCACCTCTTATTAAATGCTTGTTGCTTTTCTCTTTTCTACACTTATATCATTTCATTAATTCAACAAAATAGTGGAGACCAGATCATCTTGCATCAATTAACACACACACATACACACACACATGTAGAAGGCTATTGGCAATGGTTTTCTAGGTGAAAAGAGAGGATCCACTGAATTCCTAGGCTCCAACCTTTATGCCTTGCCTTACTTGTCTTTTATCCCTTACCCATTATGTCTCCATTGATACTTGTCTTCTATCCCTTACCCATTATGTCTCCATTGATACCTTTTGAGGAGATAACTTAGGATATGGTCATCCCTTTTCTTTTATGTATATCTTACTCATAATATATATACATATTAACATATATACTCCATAATAACTATAAAAGAGAAAGAAGTATAAAGATTAAATTGAAAGAGTAATGATCAATTTTTTCTCAAACAATTTTAACAGGTGGGATTATTATCATCAACCAAATATTTTTTTTTTCTCTCTTCAAAAATGATAGTATGAGGATAGAGGGAATGCCACTTAGTATTTTTGTATTAGTTTTGCACTGTTTTTATTATTTGTTAGTAAAGATAGTATTTTTTTTCATTCAATTTTATTTTTTATATTATTAATGCTTTTTTATGATTTTTACATCAATGGTTGAGATTCATCTAATAAAAATATGATAAAGCATACACTCAATATAAGATCTACCTTTTTACCTTCTCTTCTTAATCAACTACACTCAATAAGAATCACGTCAGAGATTCCCAAATCTTTTCTCTGAAAAAAAATCCTTCGACGTTAAAGTTAGCAATAAGAACAAAAAAAAAAGAAAATATAAGCATACCAAAAAAGAAAGAAAGAAAACATAAAAGAAGTATGGAGGAGAGAGAGAGAATAAGCTTCTTACCTATCTAAAAGGAGGCTTTGGTCCTCTATTTATAGGTGTTTAATTGGGATGGGTTAACCATATTAATTGATGTGTTAGGCTTTTTGGTGATCAATGGCGCAAAATTATTTCTTAATATTTATACTCAACTCAACTCAACCCATCTAAGCCTTTTCCCAACTACATGGGGCCGGCTACATGAATTTGCTTCCTCCAATTTTCTCTATTTACACTACAAGAAATTTAAAATATTGCGACGCCAAAATGCGTCGCTATTGCGTCGCTATACCATGTTTAGCGACGCAATAGCGACGCAATGATGGCGTCGCTCAACTCCCCGTCGCAATACTCTTTTGTCGCAATTGCGTCGCAATATTGCGACGCAATTGCGACGCTCTGCGACGCATAAAAATGCGTCGCAATAATAAAAATTAAATTTATAAAAAAAATTAATTATTAAATATTGCGACGCATTTATTTGCGTCGCAATATTTAATAATTAATTTTTAAAAATTAAAAATTTATTAATAAATATTGCGACGCACCAAATTGCGTCGCAATATTTAAAATTAATTTTTAAAACAGAAAAATTTTTTATTAAATATTGCGACGCAAATAAATGCGTCGCAATATTTAATAATATTTTTTCTGTTTTAAAAATTAATTTTAAATATTGCGACGCAATTAGGTGCGTCGCAATATTTATTAATAAATTTTTAAAAATTAATTTTAAATATTGCGACGCAATAAATTGCGTCGCAATATTTAATAATTAATTTTTTTTATAAATTTAATTTTTATTATTGCGACGCATTTTTATGCGTCGCAGAGCGTCGAAAATTTTTTTTAAAAAATATTTAAATGATTAAAAATTAAAACGATTAATAAAATTTCGTTAAATCTAAATATTGATACAAACATTTTTCACTCAATCCAAACAATAATAAATTTCAAAAAATAATTTATATATTAAAATTTAAAAGTTTTTACAACATAAAAAAAAATACATCAAGAATCTGAATGATCACGTGAAGGCTGTGGAGGCTGTGGAGGCTGAAGACTCTGCGACAAGCGTCTAACCATATCCCGCAAATAGTGCATCTCATCTCGCATGTCAGCAACCTCCTGATCCCGGCCTCGCATACGATCCTGCATGTCAGCAACCTCCTGATCCCGGCTTCGCATACGATCCTCAAAATCCTGCTCGTAATCCTGGCGAAGCTCCTCTGCAATAGATCTGCGAAGCTCCTCTAAACGCTCGGGAGGAAGATCAACAGGAACTCGCGAGCTGGAGGCCTGATGGGGAAAAAATGTAGAAGCTCTAGTGCCCATACCATAGACCCTGCGGTCTCGTGGCTGGGCACCAACAGCCTCCAAAAACACACGTCGACTCTCATCTGCTGAGAGTTCGACGGGCGTCTCCCCATCAGTAGAGTCGACCTGTGATGCCTGGGATCGAAGCTCGTCGACTCGTGCCTTGAAATTATGAAATCAATAATAAATGAGTTAATAAATTTCTAGAAATAAAATTTTAAAAATTAAACAGATACTACATAAATCTAATTTCTTACCGCAACCTCCCGTGATCGCGTATCGACCCAGGAGCCGTCCCTCCTGGTGTGTGTCGCCCTGAATAGACGAAACTCACCAGGATCTCCGCCCTCCTGCTCAGTCTATAATAATAAAAAAATAATATTAATAAAAATATTTGTAAAGAACTAAAATAGTAATAAAAATATATGTTTTCTTACCATACGCCGTCTGTGCTCCTGAATCGAAATGGAGCCCGATGTATGACAGGAGAGACCCGTGCCACGACCGCCCTTCTCAGATCGGCGGTTCGTGCTGGCTGATGCGGACCTCCTGCGCCAGCCATCGGACTCCCAGGCCTGCTGCCACTCGTGCCAAATACCCTCTGGCACGTGCGCAGGACGCTGACCCGACGACCTCCAACGATGAAGCATGTCGGAGTATCGGCGTCGCGTCAGAGCCTCCCATGCTGCCCTAATGGCATCATGGGTGGCAGGATCCCACGTAAATTTTTTCTGCATTAAAATAAACAGTTAGTTTCTGAATTTATTAACTTTAAAGAATTATATATCACTGCTAAATTGTATTTAATAAGTTTACCTGAAACTCGGAAAAATAAAACTCCCTCGTGGCCGGCGATACGTGGCGCCAATCGTAGCCACTGGGATCTGCACGCCTCTGAAAAACGGCGCTGATGTGGCTGGAGACATGATGCTGCTCAATGAATCTGTTAAAAAAATGCAAGTTTATAAGTTAATGACTTAAAAACATTAACAAATATTTGTAATTAATATATACTTACATCCCCTGAGCATCAAGTCGAAGTAAAGTGCGGCCGAAGGCGGAAGAACTCTCGGAGGTCTGTGCCGATCGGGTAGATGGTAATACTGGTGCAGAGGTCGAAGGCTGCGCCTCTGCTGGAGATCCAAACTCTCCATCGCCGACGCTCATGTGATCTGATGTCGAAGGATCCAAACTACGTCTCTGCTCACCCAATCTATCGTCGGTAGATCTACCTCTGCCCCTCATACTGAAAATACTAAGGATTCACACAATTAAATTACGATTAATGATTGACTATGTACGAATTTAACACTTATAAAAAAAAGTTAAATTTTAAAAAACCTTTATGTTTAATCGTTGTCATTTGTTTCGTGAAATGTTGGTTCAACATCCGATGCCGTATCGGATTGCGAATCAGTTTCATTATCGGAAGGAAACCGAACATTTGCATCCGCAATTTCTTGGACATCACCACTTGGATCGATAAGTGATGTTTCAGGAGCTCTTGTGTCGTCCTCAATTGCATGCAGTTCCATCTCATCCTCTTGAAATGCAGGGCACTCGGCGGATTGACTTGATGAACTCTCCTCTAATACGATTGTTGAACGTGGGACGATTTTAGAAACGGCCCACCAATCTCGCTTGTCGTTGCGCAAACTTGGATATCCGCAGTAAAAGACTTGCTGAGCTTGGGATGCAAGGATGAATGGGTCATATTTCTGTAATCTTCGTCGATGGTTCACTTCAACCAAATTATAGTCGTTATGAACCCTTTTGCCCACAGGAATTATCGGATCGAACCAATCACAACGAAACAATACGGTTCGTTTTAAAGGCCAACCGGGATATTCAACTTCAACCACCTCTACTAACTTTCCATAATAATCCTGCATATTTGCTCCAACACTTTCTCCTTTTACACACACGCCCCAGTTATGAGTGCCTCTTGAAGCTGCTAATCGTTCAATCTGAAATTTGTACCCATTTACAAAATAGCCAGTAGAGGTTGTTACGGTCTTCAATGGCCATTGCGATAGACATTTAATGAAAATATTGTCGGTTGTCGACCATGGACCGTTGACCTATAAATTAATAAGCTATTGACATCCAATTCAAAAAATAATTGCCATTATCGAAATTGATTGAGTGATACTACTCACAAATTCATAAAACCAGTAAGCAAACTCCGTTTCTAATTTCTGCCCAATTGCAACTTGACTGATGTCGGGATTCATCTGTCGTTGTCTATCACAAAACATCCTTATGGGATGAAAAGGATGAAAACTACTGTTAGAAATTAAATATTATGGTATATTATTATATAAATTTAAATTTTCAATTTAGCATTGAAGTATACACTTACTCAATATATGGATCGACTTCTCGACAGTTCATTAGGATGTAATAATGTGCTGCATTATACTCCATATCGCTAAGATTTCTTGACTTCTGCCCACCAAATGAACGGCCGATAGCTTTAAAAATTGATATTCTACCGTCATTAGCTTCTGCTTCGTCCACACATACGTCATCGTTACGACCATGATTTCGGCTCCTCGTGTGGACGTGACCCTCAAAGTAATGCGAGGCAAAAGCTGAAACTTCTTCGACCAAGTGTGCATTGCATATAGAACCTTCAACCCTTGCCTTATTACGCACATTATTTTTTAACTTCTTAAGATACCTATATGTAAAGTTGCAACAAAAATTAACGAATTTTTCAAGCAATGAAATAATATTTCAAATGTCAACATATCTTAATGATGTATATATTTACCTCTCGAATGGATACATCCAGCGATACTGCACAGGACCAGCTATGCTCGCTTCGTATGGCAAGTGAACCGGTAAATGCTCCATTGAGTCAAAAAAACTGGGAGGAAATATTCGCTCAAGCTTGCATAAAATAATTGGAATTTCCTCCTCAAGCCTTGCCATTGATGCAGAAGTAATGACTGCGGCAGATAACTCCTTGAAGAATAAGCTGAGCTCCGTAATTGCCTTCCAGACATGTTGCGGAAGCAACTCACGAAAAGCTATAGGTAATAATCGTTGCATGAAAACATGGCAGTCATGGCTCTTCATGCCGAACAACTTGAGCTTATGCATGTCCACACACCTACCGATATTTGAGGCATAACCATCTGGAAATTTTAACCCTCTAAGCCAGTTACATAAAACTTCTCGTGAATTTCTGTCAAGAGTGTAACATGCTTTAGGATAGGTCCCATCGGCACTCCTTCTCAAATCACCTCTTCTACAGTACTGATTAAGTTCTTCTCTTGACTTTGCAGTATCTTTTGTTTTTCCCGGGATGTTTAGCACCGTGTTAAATATGTTATCAAAGAAATTTTTCTCTATATGCATGACATCCAAGTTGTGCCGGATGAGATTTGTGCTCCAATAAGGCAAATCCCAAAATATACTTCGTTTCTTCCAGTTATGTTCTTTACATATACGGCTATTTATTCTATCTGCATCTGGTTCCCATGCATACATCAACCCCAAATTCTCTATAGAATCAAATAGATCCGTGCCGGACCTAACCGGTTCGGCAAATTTTGTGACTGCTTTGTTCTTCCGGAAGGCGATCAAGTTACGCCTGTAAGGATGATTTGGTGGCAAGAACTTCCTATGGTTATCAAACCATGACTGCTTACCACTCTTCTGCAATGTAAATGCATCCGAATCATACATGCAATGAGGGCATGCCAGACGTCCAGCAGTGCTCCAACCAGACAACATTGCATATGCCGGAAAATCACTTATTGTCCACATCAAAGCAGCTCTCATTAAGAAATTTTGTTTCATAGAAATGTCGTAGGCTACCACTCCTGTTTCCCACAACATTTTCAATTCGGCCACCAACGGTTGCAGAAAGACATCAATCTTTTCCTTAGGATTTGATGGTCCTGGAACCAAAACGGTTAAAAACATTGCAGGATCTTTCATGCACTTCCACGGAGGAAGGTTATATACAGTCAGTATCACAGGCCAACATGAATACTGTTGCCCCGCTTGACCAAATGGTTGGAAGCCATCGGTACAAAGACCTAATCTCACATTCCTTATATCTTCAGCGAAAACAGGATGATTTTCATTGAACTGCTTCCAAGCCTTTGAATCTGATGGATGCCGCATTTCATCCTCTTTAGATTCATGTTCGGCATGCCATCTCATATCAGCAGCTGTTGCCTCAGATCTATATAATCTCTGCAGGCGTGGGGTAAGAGGAAAGTAATGCATCCTCTTGTAAGGCACACTTTTCCTCCTACTTGTACCGGCTCCTCCTTCGGTGTTTTTGAACCGTGATTGCCCACAAATCTTACACCATCTCAGCTCTGAGTCTTCACCCCAAAATATCATACAATTGTTCAAGCAACAATCGATCTTATTAACTGGAAGCCCAAGCCCACGCAACAACTTCTTTGTTGCGTAAAAACTGTCTGCGGCAACATTATCATTTGGCAGAATTTCTTTGATTAACTCAGCTACAGAATTGAACGCCTTTTCTGATAATCGATGTTCTGCCTTAATATTCAACATTCGAGCAGCTGTAGAGAACTGGGAATGACCCTCACACCCAGGATACAATTCTTGATTGGCAGCACTCAACATATCGTAAAATTGTTGTGCTTCTGGGTTTGGTTCTTCCATAAATGTATTCTGATTGAAGTCATTACCCGATGCATTCATAACCATTTGTTCATATGTGTTTAAATTCACAAATGGTTCTTCTACGGGAATTGACTCTTGTTCGCCTATAACAACTGCTGGAATATCCTCTGGTTCACCATGACAGTACCAAACATAGTAATCAGGCACAAAACCCTTCTTACACAAATGCACCTTAACAGTTTCCACATCTCTGTAGGCTTTATTCTGACACCTGTGGAAGTTGCATGGGCACCTAATCCTAGGCCCATCCATCCATTCAGGTTGGCTACATGCAAATGCGATAAACTCTTCCAATCCATTCAGAAAATCTGGATTCAGCAAGCCATCTTTTATCCTTGCATACATCCATGAGCGAGTCCCGCTCATTTTGTCCGACTTATACAAAGTCTGGTAAAGCATTAATTAAAACCAAAAAATAAAACTATATTAGTATTAATACATATATATCTAAATTATTTATTGGGCACAACTAATTAAGGTTAATTACAACCAATTAAATCATTTATAAGTACGCAAATAATTTAGATATATTTATGTACTAATATAATTACAACCAATTGCTAGGAAGGACCGATGCATAGGTTAATGGCTAAAGAGAGGGCTTGAGTTTGTGTCGGGCCATAAGGCGATGCGTTTAGTCATTAGACTTCACAAAAATTCAAGTGTCTTAAATAATTCTACCTTACTCCATGTCTACAAGGTAAGGCCCTATCCCATTCAAGAATATTTTTTGTGATATGTTATTCTGCTATTAATTATCATCGATCGGCAACATTGAAATTTCGGCAGCATTTCCCATATGTTCTCCTAGATGTGTGGTATATAAGCCACACTAGGAGAACGTATGAGGAAATGCAAACCGAAATCTCACCCCACGATGATTACTAGCAGACTAACATGTCACAAAAAATATTCCAAACTGTCCACCAGGACAATTTGAGAATTTGCAAGACTAAGGCTTACAAATTCTCAAACGGGTCTAAAGGTTAATTAAAGTGCTGTGATTATGAAAGTCCGAAGACAATCGAACTTATGCTTGTTATTCTTAACATCTTGCGAATACTAAAATGTAAATCATTGAAACTAGTAATTTGTTGCTGAAAATTAAATAATTNGTATTGATTGATGAAACTAAATCTGAACTAAATCCTAAGTTAGATATTTGAAGAGAGGCTTTAGAATCTAAAGGTTTTAAGATTAGTAGAATTAAAACTGAATACATGAAATGTAATTTTAGTGGGAGTAAAAATATAAATAAAAAAAAGTAAAGATTGCAAGCCAAGAAATATCAAAAAGTAAAAAATTTAGGTATTTGGAATCAATTATCCAATAAGAAGATAAAATAGGTGAGATGTAAATTATAAAGTTAAAGCATGATGAATTAAGTGGAGTGCTTCGGGAGTATTGTATGATCGGCACATCCCATTAAAATTGAAAGAAAATTCTATAAAATCGCTATTAAGCCAGCTATGTTATATGAAACAAAATGTTCGGCAATACTGAAATATATAAATAAATTAAGTGTAACAGAAATGCGTATGCTAAGATGGATATATGGTAAAACTTTAAAAGATAAAATTAGAAATAAACATATAAAAGAAATGATAGGATAGCCCCAATTAAAGATAAAATAAGAGAAAATCAATTTCGATGATTTAAAGATATACATCGAAGACCTTTAAATGCTCTAGTTAGAAAGAGTGATCTTTAATAATTCATAATGGCTGCGTTTGGATGCAGGAATAAGGCCTGGAATAGGGTTTTATTCAGCTTATTCCCCAAACGCCGGGTTTAAACGCACGTGGGCCCCACTGCTTCCCTTATTCCCGTCAACGCATCTTATCCCCCTTTCGTATTCCACTGGACCCCATGGAATTGCTTGTTCCATCACTGTGTAATTCCAGGGGCACCCGAGGGAAGTTAAAATCCCGATCTAGGTATTGCCACTTGGTCTTCATCCTGCTCTCGCGACTAGGGTTTCTCAAAAGACGACCATCATCTTTTGAGTGTTTCTCTTCCACTCCGGCCTTCTTCCTATGGATGCTTTGTCACGACTGAGTGACCCGGAGGAGGTTATATGCTCGATCTACTCTCCAGTCTCCATCTTCATCATCCTCCTCTGGACTAGGGTTGCCTAAAATCTGGAGGCCGACCTCTAAGCCTCGCTCTTCCTCTCCGGACTTCTTTCTCTTGATGCTCCCGAGAGTTCTCCCAAGTCTTCACTCCGCGTGGATGACGAGGATCAAGCGGATCTAAACTGCTTCTCGGTTTGGTCTTCCTTCTCTTCCCGGAAAGTATCCTGTGGGTCTTCATCCTTTTCCTATAAACTGTGTATGTTTCTTAGGAGCTCCCAGAGAAAGCCACCGAAAGAGGTATGTTTGCCCTAAATTTTCCCATCGTAGCTGTTTCAGCTAGGGTTCATATTTCTTCCTCTTCGGAGGGAATCGATTTTGTTCTCTGTGAATAATGCTGAGGATTTTCTTGTCCACACCATTTCCCTAAACATTACCATGGAAAATTTGCTATGTATGCAAGGACGTTGTTCTGTTACTTAGTTTGTTATCAAGATGTAATTTACTTGCTTCGTTTCCGTCATTTTTGCCGCCAAGGGTTTTCTTTAAGACTGATCTCTAGTGCATGGAAGCATGACATTTAATTTAATTTTCTTTTCGACACCTCTACATTTACATAGAATATACAGTCCTGGAAATTACCTTTTCAGTAGCTGGAAGGAAGAACATATTCAAGTTTACGGCCTAAACAATTTGGGATGATTATTTGTTAACCCATGATCATCTCCGATTGGCTTAGACTGCAGGGAGGCATAGATTTTTCCCCGCTATTGATGGAGCCATATTGGTAATGCAAGAATAAGTGTTCTATTGTAATGGCAGTCTTATTGATTAACAGCATAGAACCTAGCTTCGCCTATATGTTCTTTTAGTCAAGCAAGCTCTAAGGCTGGGTAGTTGACTACATAACTCATTATGTGTTGGACCAAACTGAAATAATGCAAACTATGTATATGCTTCACCTAATAATAAAGTCAAGCAGAGAAGTGTTTTACATTGGTTGTGTTTGCTGCATCATGAGTTGTTAAGAAATTGGATTGTGATTATTTGTAAAGCATGACATTTGTCTGGGACAGTCAAGGTCGGTAAGTCATCGTAATAACTTATGGGCTAATTATAGTGCTCATAGTTTGAGAAAGTGTGACCGTCTGGTTTGAAATGTTATCAGATGTTCCAACATTTCAAACTAGTGTTCCTATATCTCAAAAACTACTATATTTTCACCTTGAAATCGACATGCAATGTAGTGCATATTTCTTACTATCCAATGTAATCTATTACTGAAAGGTCCTTCAGTCTAATTTTATATAGTTTCGTATCATAGCGTTATGTCACATGACTCCTACTTCCTTTTTCATCTAAAGTGACAAATTATTAACGATTGTGCCCCTGTAGTTAATATATCAAAATCGAAAAAAGGCGGTGAACCATCAACTGCTAGAGAAGGATCATGTCATACTAGAGCACCCAATTGGACCGATGCTCTCGATACAATATTGCTAACCCTAATGAGGCAAGAGAATGACCATGGTAACTGTCACAACAGTACTTTCTCACAAGAAACATGAAAAAAGATTACAAATTTGTTCAATGAAAGGACAACAATGTCCTTCACATACAGAAACCTGAAGAATCGGTTAAAGGTTTTGAAGAAGACCTTCAATTTGTTCTATAACCTAGCTAATCGCTCAGGTTGGGGATGGATCCTACACTTAAAGTCCCCACATGTGGTGATGAACAAATGTGGGACAAAGTCATCTCGGTAAGTGCTTCATTGATGTTAACGAATCTTAGCTTCGATGATTTTTATAGCATTACATTGTTTGTAATCAACAAATCTCTTAACAGGTTAACAAGAACTACACTCGGATAAAGGGTAAGTCCTTTCCTGTATATGATGACATAGACATTCTTTTTTCAAAGAATACAACCACTGGTAGATGGAGGGATACATATGCTATTCCAGAGGGGGTATCCAATAATGATACCTCGGACGAGGAGGTCGAACGGATGAACCTGGATGACACAGACTGTTCCCACCAGCCATGAAAAAGTGCTGGACTGTCGGGCTCATCATTGAGTCATTTCGATAATCTTTTTGATGATGTACCCCCAACCAGCCCTAGTACTTGTGCCTCGACCCCACCAACAGATTGTTCTTTGATCCATATTCGTCAACTAGTACCGGAAAGAGGAAAAGGTCATCGACCATAACTCCGACAGTACGTAACATTAGGTCCACTAATGATGCTGCTGATGCCTTTTTCGAACTTGTGGTTCAAGGTAAAAAGAGGTTAAAAATTTCTAATGGGATTCTGAGGAGAGAGTAGCTTGCCCATCCAACTATGTACTCTATTGATGAATGCATGCGGAAATTAGAGAGTCTCCCTGGGATTACACCTGAATGTATTCTTGCTGTGGGGGACTGTTTAAAAATTGAGAGCAATAGGTGGTTTCTGATGCATTATGAAGGGTCCCTACTTCAAGCTTGGCTTAAAAGACAAATGTCGGAGTTCTACCGTGTACCACCCCCAGCGGGAGCAACTCATGGAAGTTTTGCTTCGGCACCTAATCTCTTTACGCATCAAACGCATGGTGTCCATCAAGATGGTCCATCTGTATTTGTGTCTCCTACGATGCAAGCTTCTACTAGAGGTTAGACCCCTTCTCCTACAGTCAGTGCGGGTGAATTTGTTTGTCCCACAACTGCATCTTCGACGCATGATTTTGATTTTGCCGGTGACCGTTGGCCATGACATATAGGCATATTATAGTACTTAAGCAGTGCTATTTCTTGCTTTCGTTGTTCATATATATAACTAAGGATTGCATCAAATGTTATCTTACCTTTTAGTAGCTCTTTTGGTGTACATGTCTACTTATGCTATTGTTTAATAGCATCGTAAGTTACTATACTTCATATATACGTAGTGCTATCAACATTACCTCATGCATATGTTTGTGTCATTAACTACAATCTTTCTGTAATAGATGGACATATTTCTGAAGGGAAAACTTGCTTTTCTATGCACAGGATCTCAAGGTGGAAAGCATGTAATTCAATTTTAATATTCACATTGAATATAAATTAAAGCATATTAGCAGATCTGAAATTTAAGAGTATGTAAATAAGTTTAAAACAATACATCTCGATGCGGAAGCTGTAGATGACGAACGTAGCAGATCTGATCTGCAGAGAGAAGTTCCTCTTCGTGCCTTGCAAAAGCCGCACGCGCCGCTCCTCTATATCACACGCACCCTAATGTATATAGACAGGAGGCGAAATCCTAGAACAATAAAAGTAGAACTCTTCTCCCTAAGAAGAGACAACTTCTTGCTAACTTTCTGTGACTCAGAAAGATCTCTATCAAAATTTTTTTTTCTTTCTGCTCTGTTCCCCTTTTTTGTTTCGTATTTTATACACACCATAACGTTTTTACCCGATGAAATACGGCATTAAATATGCATTGAATACCTTCACAACATTAAGTCTGCAACCACTTCATCAACGCACGCATCGAAGAAGTGAACGGCTTCAATCAATGCGTGAAATCAAGCTAGCCTAAGAGGAAACGTGGAGTGATCGGTTCCTTGAGCATTCTCCTGTTAATATATCAATAACTCTGTTGCTTGGCTGTTATAACTAATGGATGATCACGTATGAAATCTCAAAAGCACATGTAAGATTTCATCAATTAAAATGTCTTAATGTTAACAGAATTGATCCAATCAATTCCGTTTGAAGTCCAAATTCAAATCCGAAAGAAGCTACTCGTAGCTCTTGAACCATACTTCACATTGGGCCTTTCCGAGCTCCAATCCGAAGTGATTTATAAATTTAAAATTCATAAATAAACTTTCAAGGCTCTATTGGAAATCCGGATCGAACCACTTCGAACCCGGATCCAAACCACTATGTTATCAGACCAACCATTGGTCATGGTTCAAATTAACTTCATACCAGATTCATATCATGTCCCAAAATTCTATTTGAGTTACTGACTAACTCAAATCATCCTCGAAGTAGGTGCTGCCGCTAATACCTAGTGCTAGCTAGACATAGCCAAAATGAACCCCGTATGACCCATCTGATTTAGTCCCACTCAAATCAGTGATCATGCCTATGTACAATTCATCCAACTATGTGCATGACTCCATAGGTTCAAACCTAAGCCGGTAGCATAGGAACGCTTCCTATACTAATCGATGTGACCATCTAGCCATGGTTCCGACGTCCGATAGATCGAATTTGCACAAGGCAATATTCAGGAACCCAGGCTATGGTTGCGGCATAATTCATCCCCTTGTCCTAGTACTCAGGGCGAATACGGAGTTAACTGCCAACTCTAAGTAAATCACCCAAGTATGTTTCAATGCAATGAATCTTGTGACACCTCACAAAGATTACCTTGGCCAAGGTTTTGCTAAATTGAAACATAGTTCGAGCACTCTCTCTAACACTTAGAGTGGACAATCCCATCTTGACTCATCACTGACCAATAAGTACTTGACTGTACCCAGCAACCTTCGTTACGGATTAGAAATCCAGGTGGTCCAGTGCCTAAGTACAGTGAGTTGCTTATCAAGTCAACATGATAGTCTCATGTCAAAGGGACACTTATACCCATTGCCTTTCTGTGAGTTGCTCAAGGCAGTAGAGCACTCAGCAGAGGTGAGTCACTGTTCAGTGAATGTACTCTACACTCACCCGCATGTCATACCAGTGTTATACACTCTTTGGTTTAAGAGAACAAACCAACATATGACATACAACGACCTACACTTGATTACGTCGTCGTCCTCCGTAACAACGTATCATTTGGCCGCGAACAGATTTAAGAGTTACTCAACAATTCCTCCATTGTCGAATACATAACTCTAAGGACTACAACATATTGGAATTCTACTGGAAGATGTAAACTATATGATGTACTGCCAAAATAAATTATGTTCATATACATCAACTCATAATCGTCTACAAGCTAGACGATTGGGTAGGACACATTTCCTTACAACTCCCACTTGAACTATAGCCAATCGGAACAGTATCTAATACCCATCTTCCACTTGTGTTCATTGAACTCCTTGATTCGAGTGCTTTAGTCATTGGGTCAGCTAGGTTTTCCTTTCGTGATCTTCTGAAGGTAGATGTCACCTCGTTCCACGATCTCTCGTACAAGGTGGTAGCGGTGCAACACATGCTTGGTTCGTTGATGCAACTTTGGCTCCTTAACTTGGGCAATCTCTCCGTGCTGTCACAGTATACTAGGACGGGACTCTCCAGGGCGGGTACCACTCCCAACTCGCCCAAGAACTTTCATAGCCATACAGCTTCCTTTGCTGCATCTGATGCTGCAATGTATTCAGCCTCGCATACTGAATCCGCCATTATGTTCTGCTTGGAACTTTTCAGCAGATCGCTCCTCCATTGAGGGTAAAGATAAATCCGAATATGCTTTTGTTGTCATCTCTATCTGACTGAAAATTGGAGTCAGTGTACCCCACTAGTTTTAAGTCAAGTTCTCCATAAATGAGCCATTGGTCCTTAGTATTTCTCAAATACTTAAGGATGGTTTTTACCTTCCAATGTGCTTCACCTGGGTTAGACTGGTACCTACTCACTATCCCTAGTGAGTGTGCCACGTCTGGTCTTGTACATGTCATAGCATACATGATAGAACCCACTACCGAGGCATATAAAATTCTACTCATGTACTCTCTCTCCTCAGAGTTGTCGCACAATCCTTCTTGGAGAGAGTAATTCCATGGCCTATCGGAAGATAGCCCTTTTTGAATTTCATGCTGAACCTCTTCAGCACAGTCTCAATGTATATGGACTGGGACAATCCCAGCACTTCTTAGATCTATCCCTATAGATCTTCATCCCTAGGATGTAAGAAGCTTCTCCCAGGTCTTTCATGGAGAACTGAGACAGCAACCAAACCTTTATTCCTGTAGTGCAGGGATGTCATTCCCAATCAAGAGAATGTCATCCACATACAATACAAGAAATACAACTATGGAACCATTTGCCCACTTATACACGCAGGGTTCTTCTTCATTCTTAATGAAGCCATAAGTCTTGATACATTTATCAAAACGTTTATTCCAACTTCGAGAAGCTTGCTTGAGTCCATAGATGGACTTATGAAGCCTGCATACTTTTGACTCGTCTGTGGATGCAAACCCTTCAGGCTGTATCATATACACCTCCTCTTCTAGCTCTCCATTTAGAAAAGTCATTCGGACATCCATTTGCAGATCTCATAGTCAAAATGTGCAGCTAGTGCAAGCATAATCCGAATGGACTTGAGCATTGCTACAGGGGAAAAAGTCTTGTCATAGTCAATATCATAACTCTGACGATACCCCTTAGCAACCAAACGGGCTTTATAGGTCTCCACCTTCCCATCTGCACCCCGTTTCCTTTGAAAATCCATTTACACCTTATGGGTTTTACCCCTTCAGGTGGATCAACTAGTGTCCATACACTATTGATCTCCATGGATTCCATTTCGGACTTCATGGCCTCTAGCCATTTCTCAAAGTCAGATCTCTAGTGCATCCATATAGGTGATTGGGTCCTCATCGTTCTCATCGAGTTCGATGGGATCCCCGTCACGGACCAAGAAACTGAAGTATCTGTCCGCTGACGTGGTACTCTACCAGATCTCCTTAATGGTACCTAACGGGCTTCGGGTTTGAACCAATCAAAGCCGGTTCCATAGCGGTTTTTGAGTGTAAAGGTACTTCTCCTTGTCGAACCTCATTAAGTTCAACATTAGCCTTAGCATTTCCAGTAAGATACTCCTTTTCTAAAAAGGTGGCTCTCATAATGAACAACTTTTGCTCTTCAGTGTGGTAGAAGTAGTATTCTTTAGACTTCTTAGGATATCCAACAAAGAGGCATTTGTCAGACCTTGGTCCTAGCTTGTCTGTCAACAATCTCTTGACATAAGCTGGACACCCCCAGACCCTAAGGTGTGTGAGCACCGGCTTAGCCCCATCCATATCTCATATGGAGTTTTAGCAACAGATTTACTAGGGACCCTGTTAAGAATGTAACAGGCTGACTCAAGTGCATAGTCCCAAAAGGAGATAGGCAAACTAGCAAAGCCCATCATGGACCGAACCATATCTAATAGGGTTCGATTCCTCCTTTTAGACACACCATTTAGCTGGGGTGTCCCTGGAGGTGTCCATTGAGAGAGAATCCATTCTCCTTTAGATATGTCAAAAACTCATTAGAAAGATATTCACCTCCTCGATCTGACCGAAGGATTTTAATATTCTTTCCAGTTTGTTTTTCTACCTCACTACGATATTGTTTGAACATTTCAAACGATTCAGATTTATGTCTCATTAGGAAGACATAACCGAACCTGGAGTGGTCGTTTGTAAATGTAATGAAATAGCTAAACCCTCTCATAGAGGCAGTATTCATAGGTCCACAAACATCCGTATGTACGAGGCCTAGAATCTCATTGGCTCTTTCACCTTTTCAGTAAAAGGTGACTTGGTCATTTTCCCAAGAAGACAGGATTCACAAGTTTTAATTGATTCACAATCAATGTTATTGAGGATCCCCTCTCTGACTAACCTGCTTATCCTGTTCTTGTTTATATGACCTAGCCTAGTGCCAAAGGTATGAGTCATCGACATCATCTATTTTGGGGCGTTTGTTTGGAGTGCATAATACATTAACATGCTGTGATAGAAGGTAAATTCATTGCTCAATTATCCACACATCACTGATACATCATTCATAATGATATTTAAAATATCTTTCTTTATTGAAAAATCATATCCTTCAATAGCCAACTGCCTACAGAAATGATAATAAATAAAAATGCAGGACAATAGTGACATTCACTAAGCAATATTTTATTAAATTCAAAATAAAGCTCCACGACTCCCAACGCCAGTACTGAAACTCGGCTTCCATCACCCACGTTTAGGAATCTTTCACCTTCTTTGAATCTTCTACTAATTTGAAGCCCCTGCAAAGAATTACAAATATGAATTGGACTCCCGGTATCTAATACCCAATTAGTAGTATCACAGATAGAAAAATTACAAGGTGTTATCATATAAATACCTTGTCCAGCAACTCCTTGCTGGTTTTTCTTCTTAGGCCTGTTTGGATCCAGGGTTGCTATGTACTGGGGACAGTTCCTTTTCCAGTGACCCAGCTTCTTGCAGTAGAAGCACTCTGCCTGACTTTTGTCAGCCCTCTTCTTCTTGGTTTGACTAGGCCAGCATGTTGCACCTTCTTTCTTTTATTTTTCTTCTTCATCCCTTTCTTAAGGTGTTGACGACCTGCCCCCGAACCTCCCACCAAGTTCACTGACTTCTTTTGAAGCTGATGGTCTTTCTCAAAAGTCTGCAGTAGACCCAGCAAACCATGATAGTTTACTGCAGGCTTCGTCATTCTATAATGACTGAGAAAGTCCAGGTAGGAGCTAGGCAGGGAGTTCAGTATGGCATCCTTCCCAAGTTGCTCATGCAAAGGAAATCCAAGTTTGCCCAGACGTTCTATCGTCTCGATCATGTACAGTACATGATCGGTGACAGAAGTCCCATCACGCATATGCGTTGAAGATGGCACTAGACATTCTGTACCTTTCAACGTCGTCTGGCATCCCAAAAGATTCCTTCAACATTTGAGTATTTGTTCCGGTTGGGCCTCCTCAAATTTCCTACTGAACTCATCATTCATAGAAGCCAGCATTATGCAGCGCACTATGGTGCGGTCATTGGTCCACTTCAGATAAGTGTCCTGGCCACACCTGGCACATTAGGGGCTGGCTGCTCGGTGCAGGATCCATTATCACATAAAGGATCCTCTCATGCTCTAGGACTATCCTAAGCCTTCGATACCAGCTATCGAAGTTTGGACCTGTCAGTTTATCACTGTCCAACAGTGACCGAAGCGACAGATTTGTAGACATTTCTGAAAGGAAAACCAAAAACTTATTAGTATACATGATTTATTTAAACCTATAGACTTGGACTTATAGTCTAAGGCCCTCCCACTATTTTATTCAGGTTGGTGGCCCCTACCTCCAACCCGAGAAATTACTCCTAATTTCTTAGTGGGTACTAGAATCCAGTAGACTACATATGAGCCGACTTTGGCCGGCCCACCCACATGTATCTAAAGGTAGGTTCATAACCAATTGTTTCCCAAACAATTTCTAGTAATTTATTTTGCCCCAGGTTGCACGCCAATCGGCCTTTGGGCCTCCTATTGGGTGTCCTGGTTAGATCCAACCATTAACATGACATGTTCAAGCTTCTAACCAAGGAATTGGTCAAGCCCGACTTTGGCCGGCCCACCTGACCATCGTTGAGAGAGTTGCATTGAACCATCATAATATGAATGATAATTCCAAAGACCAGATGAGTACCAGGCCTTTGGGCAGCCATTGGACTCATTATCACTCTCTTAATGGGAGGCTATGACCTAATTATCCCCATAATTTAGTCACTTTAGGGACCTAATAATTTTAGAGGGTTTGATTAATTTGTGACACATGAATGACATGGACCAATTTAAGTATTCTCCCACTAAACCATTTAGTTGGGTTCATTAATTTGGTCCATGGGTACCTAAATCAGTCAAACTGATTTTTCTTAGGAAGCATGGGTTAGCTCAAGTCAATAGGCTAGTCTAATCAAGTGCTGGGACACTTAGCCAGGCCGGCTTGATCAAAAGGCCGAGTTGCGCCATTAACCATCTTGCCTAGACACCAGCTGATAATCAACTAGCCAGGTGAGAGGTAGCCGCGACCTTGATCAGAACCTTTCTAGACACTAAGTAGTTGACCAAACCCAATTAAATTTGCCTGAAGACTTGGGTGTCCACTGAGCCCCAAATCAAGTCCATTTAGATGTATGGACTGATCAATCTAATCTAATTAGATGGATCAAAAGAAAAGACCTAACTCAACATTTGATTAGATTCAATTTTTCTAATTTAGTCCAATTCATCTAACCTTAGGTCTAACCCAATTAGAGAACCTGATTCATGCTAACCCAATTAGCCCATGATTTATGATCATGTCTTAAGGTCTTTAATTCATAATTCTAGATCTTAAGTTAATCCCTTTTAAATTTGAACCAATTTCAATTTTGAGTTCTGATTTTAAAACATTTTCAAAAAAAAAAATTTTGTAAAACATTTTTACTTTCATGTTCTGTACATCCGTTCATGGGTTCTTTCACAGTGGCACCCCTACACGTCATAGGAAATCTTTCTTGAAAAAGAAAGAGAGGCTTTGAAACCTCCCTATGACCGGACTGCCTAGTGAATATACCCAATCCAAGATATAATTTAAACAAGCATGCAAGATCTACATTAGATCTACATCTAAAACATATATTTAATCATCATTAAATAACTTTAATATGCTCTCATCATGCAAAACCTTTTAAATCTACTATAGATCTAAACTAATCATAATAAGATCTACTTTAGATCTACATTAGATTATTTATGCATAATATTATCATATCTACTATGCTTATACATGCATTCCTAAGCCTTAACCTGGCTCTGATACCATTTGAAGGGAAAACTTGCTTTTCCTATGCACAGGATCTCAAGGTGAAAAGCATGTAATTCAATTTTAATATTCACATTGAATATAAATTAAAGCATATTAGCAATCTGAAATTTAAGAGTATATAAAATAAGTTTAAAATAATACCTCTCAATGCGGAAGCTGTAGATGACGAACGTAGCAGATCCGATCTGCAGAAAGAAGTTCCTTTTCGTGCCTTGCAAGAGCCGCATGCGTCGCTCCTCTATATCACACGCACGCCTGATGTATGTAGACAGAAGGAATCTAGAACAATGGAAGTAGAACTCTTCTCCCTAAGAAGAGACAATCTCTTCTTGATTGGACTTCTTGCTGACTTTCTGTGATGCAGACGATCAGCTTTTCACATAAAGATCTCTGTCAAATTTTTTTTTTCTGCTGTTCCCTTTTTTGCTTCGTATTTTATACACACCGTAACGTTTTTACCCGATGAAATACGGCATTAAATATGCATTGAAAAATGTGAGCCTTTAAATAAATGCCATTATGTGCATTAAGTCCCAGCCACTCATCAACGCGTCCTCAAACGCATCCAAAAAAGTGGAACGGCTTCAATCAATGCGTGGAATCAAGCCAGCCTAAGAGGAAACGTAGAGTGATCGGTTCCTTGAGCATCCTCCCATTAATATATCAATAACTCCGTTGCTTGGCTTATAACTAATGGATGATCACGTATGAAATCTCAAGAAGCACATTTAAAATTTCATCAATTAAAATGTCTTAATGTTAACAGAATTGATCCAATCAATTCGTTTGAAGTCCAAATTCAAATCCGAAAGAAGCTACTCATAGCTCTTGAACCATACTTACATTGGGCCTTTCCGAGCTCCAATCCGAAGTGATTTATGAATTCAAAATTTATAAATAAACTTTCAGAGGCTCTATTGGAAATCCGGATCGAACCACTTCGAACCCGGATCCAAACCACTCTGTTATCAGACCAACATTGGTCCATGGTTCAAATTAACTTCATACCAGATTCATATCATTCCAAAATTCTATTTGAGTTACTGACTAACTCAAATCATCCTTGAAGTAGGTGCTGCCGCTAATGCCTAGTGCTAGCTAGACATAGCCAGAACGAACCCGTATGACCCATCTGATTTAGTCCCACTCAAATCAGTGATCATGCTGCGTACAATTCATCCGACTATGTGCGTGACTCCATAGGTTCGAACCTAAGCTGGTAGCATAGGAATGCTTCCTATACTAATCGATGTGACCATCTAGCCATAATTTCCGACGTCCGGATAGATCGAATTTGCACAAGGTAACATTCAGGAACCCAGGCTATGGTTGCGGCATAATTCATCCCCTTGTCCTAGTACTCAGGGCGAATACGGAGTTAACTGCCAACTCCGAGTAAATCACCCAAGTATGTTTCAATGCAATGAATCTTGTGACACCTCACAAAGATTACCTTGGCCAAGGTTTTGCTAAATTGAAACATAGTTCGAGCACTCTCTCTAACACTTAGAGTGGACAATTCATCTTGACTCATCACTGACCCAATAAGTACTTGACTGCACCCAGCAACCTTCCGTCACCGGATTAGAAATCCGGTGGTCCAGTGCCTAAGTACAGTGAGTTGCTTATCAAGTCAACATGATAGTCTCATGTCAAAGGGACACTTATACCCATTGCCTTTCTGTGAGTTGCTCAAGGCAGTAGAGCACTCAGCAGAGGTGAGTCACTGTTCAGTGAATGTACTCCTACACTCACCCGCATGTCATACCAGTGTTATACACTCTTTGGTTTAAGAGAACAAACCAACCCATATGACATACAACGACCTACACTTGATTACGTCGTCGTCCTCCGTAACAACGTATCATTTGGCCGCGAACAGATTTAAGAGTTACTCAACAATTCCTCCATTGTCGAATACATGTAACTCTAAGGACTACAACATATTGGAATTCTACTGGAAGATGTAAACTATATGATGTACTGCCAAAATAAATCATGTTTATATACATCAACTCATAACCGTCTATAAGCTAGATGATTGGCTAGGACACATTTCCTTACAATTTCATGATGTATGACGTTTTTAATTAATGAGGACAACTTTTGGGATGACGTCCTAACTGTGTTGATAAGTAATGGGTTTATTTCTTTACAAAATTGTAACGTTATTGGCAAGGTGCCTTGCCGTACTGTCCATTCTCGGGTCAGGAACTCGTTGCAGATATTTTGAGTGGACATCCAGATAGAGGTTATGATCACTTTAGGATGACAAATACTATGTTTTTCAAGCTGGAAGAATTACTTGTCTCGCGAGGCCTAGTCAGTTGCACACGCAATGTATCGGTACAGGAGCAATTAGCAATTTTTCTTTATGGCATCGGTCATGGTGTCACTAATAGATTCTTGGCTGAAACCTTCCAGCACTCAGGGAGACAATATCCCGACACTTTAACAACATATTGAAAGTAATTTGTTTACTTAAGCAAGAATTTATCGTTCAACCTCAACAGCATACCGCCATGCACCCACGGATCCGTGACAATAACCATTTCTATCCTTACTTTATGGTACATATTGAACGATATTAATGCAATTGTATAATTTACAATATTATCATGACCTGCTCCTTCAAATCATTGCTTGCATGGCAGAATGCTGTAGGAGCAATCGATGGTACCCATATACCTGCATTAATCAAGAAAAGCAAACAACGCGCTTTCGTAATCGAAAGGGCACCATCTTCCAAAATGTCATGGCTACAGTATCATTTGATCACTCATTCCTTTTTGTTTGTACTGGATGGAGGGATCTGCAGCCGATATGAGAGTCTTACGTTGGTGTGTCGAGTCAGAAGGTCTCGTTGTACCAGAAGGTATTTCATTCCTCATAGTTGAATGTTAATTATTTTTTGGTGATTCATAGGCTATATGTCAGTGCATTGTTTTCGTGTATAGGGAAATTTTATCTGGTTGACTCAGGATATGGTAATACAGATAAGTTTCTTGCCCCATATCGAAGTAATAGGTACCACCTAAGTACCTTTAACAATCCCAGGGCTCGACGATATAATAATTGTCGAGACTTATACAACCATCGACATGCTCAACTCCGAAATTGCATGGAGAAGGCCTTGGAATTCTTAAGAAGCGTTACAAGATTCTTAGGAGTCCCATTCCATTTCCATTCAAGGTTCAGAAACGTATTGTAATGGCTTGCTGCATCATTCATAACTTCATTCGACGCACCCAAGGAAATGACAAATACTTCAATATGTCTATAGAACCCTTGCCAGCTGATCGTGATGAGGATGTCGATCCTTATCTCAGTATAGGGGATGATAAATCCCGAAGAGGTGATGAACTATGCAATTCCATAGCCAATAGGCTATGGGTTGCTCATCACACACGAAGTAAGTGTACGATGCAACCTTTGACAATGATCATACCATGTTCTTTAATTGTTTAAGTTTGTCTTCTGATCAACATTGTCTTATTACTAGTGCAATCAATTATGCCTTATGAGTTTGATACTTTCTCCCCGTAATGCAGGAAATCAAGTTGCTTGAAAAAGAGGTTTAGAAATGTCTACCCAACGTTATTATGTAGTTTTCGTGGGCCGTAGATGAGGGATTTACGAATCATGGCCTGAGTGTCAGCGTGAGGTTAGTGGGTTCAAGCATGCCTTGTACAAGAAGTTTAAATGTAGACAAGAGCAATTGATGCATTTCAGAATTATCGTAAACCTTTGACCATCAATATATCGAAATAGTTACTGAAATGGAATATCAACGAAGAAAAAAGGATGACGACATGGCCAGGACTGAGGGTGCACATGTAAAAACAATTATATTGCTTTTCATCTCCTTTGTTGTAGTCTTCCTCTTGGGTTTCAGTTTGGGTAGGGTACGTTAATGCTTGGATATGGTTAGCAGCACTATATCTTGTAATATCGTAATTACTGTTATTTCAGTATTTTGAGATGCTTTGAGATGGGCAGACTACGTTCTTATATTTTATAAGTTATGCCAGCACTTATCTTGTTTTTAGTTTGTATTGCTGAGATAATTTTATGTAGACTTTCAGTTGTTTGAATCAATAATTTCTTATATTCGTAAGTTCTGAATATATTTCGTTTAGCTGGAAAACTAACCTGTGTTTATTTTTAATGAATCCAGTGCCATTAAACTTTCATACAAATATTTGCTTGACCTAGTTGATATCGAAGCGTCGGCTGTGAACTCATGACTTGGAGGGCATTTATGAATGCAACCGTTGTGAAGCATCACAGTCAGGTGCTCTATCAACGACGAGGGCCATGATGTTTGGCAGACGCATAGCATTTTCTGAATTGGATGCATGCAATATGTGACCATCAGGAAATAACTGCTGAAATTGCCTTCCTGAGCCCATTGAATATAGAATCCATATTCTGCAAATGGATAATGTCAGTAAGTTCCTGAACAATGATGAAATTGGATTTAGAATGAATCAACTTTCAAATTGTAGGCATCTATGTCATTCTAGTAGGCAGTTATGTCATTTTAATTAAACTAATTTATCAAATACTAGTTTCAACATTTCTATGGTTTTGGTTAACTCTTTCGACTATTTACTTCGAATGCTTTAACAAGCTGCTTTATCGTTGCACTCTTCCAAGCTTTTCCATCAGCGTTGACCAACTTGAGTGGCAGCATGTCATTTCGGTTAACTGCCTTCAACTTCAGCATGTTTTTTAATGGTTTTTTAAAATTTTTGACATGAGATACACTTATTTTGACGACTTGGAGTATGATAGTTTACTACCATATTATTTCATAGGATGTGTCGGTTCTTCAGTATGGGAGCTGCCAGGTAAAAGAACACTGTCTTGTCTAGTAAGGGGGCGTTTTCATGGCTTTTCTGAACTTTGTTGTTTGAAAATTTTATGCCATTTTTACATTTGTCTCATGTCGTGACATAAGTTGTGATGTTGTCTATTTGATTCTAGTTTTTAATTATTTGGGGGATATTCATGTCATGTTTCAACTGTGTTTTTGGGTCTTGTGTAGGCAGAACAAGTTGGTTTTATTTTTGGTTTCTCTTTTCAGCTCTTGGTTGGGATTTATCTTCAAAGATGTGACCTTGGGGTGTGGGTGCTCCTTCTACTATTTTCTCGATATCTGTCCAGGGAGCTGCTTTCTTGTTGTACTAATTCCTAGTTTTCCATCAGCATCAATCAATTTGAGTGTCCGTGTATCGTTAGGGTGAACTGCCTTGTGCTTCTTGTTTATTTTGATTATTTCTGATAATTTATGCCATGAGAGACACTTGTTTCGAAAGCTTTCTTATTTTCCTCCCTATTTATGGTTGCATAGCCATTAATGTAAGATGGCAAATAATGAAACTTAAATCCAATGTCCTGAGTTCAAGGCTTTATACAGATAAATTTAGGATTTTGAGTAGACTTCATTGCTTTTTTCTTGCGTATGTTAAATGTCGGCTGTGAACTCATGACTTGGATGGCAATTAAAAAATGCAACCGATGTGAAGCATCACAGTCTGACATGACACATACGCCGAGGGCAATGTGTTGGACTATGCTGCAGTGCATGAAACATCCTAAGCAGAATGTGCCGGTTCATCCACAAAACCGATACATGAAGAACTGTTAAATATGATTGTTTTCGCTGGCAATTACAAAGGGTTTCACCAATACGATATTGAATTGTCTGGTGCTCTCTTTCTTGTATTGCTTTTTATGTTGGTATTTGCAGGACATTATGCGGCCATGAAGGGCTTGGGGGTGATCCCTCTGCATAGGTTACTGGTCTCCTCTCCTCTCCCCTGCTTTTCTATGAGTCTGAGCTCCGGCAAGATCACCAGGACTGAGGCTCTGAGGACATGGATTCTAGGTTTCCTAGGTTTGTTACAGGCCGTGAGCAGTAATCTATAAGCCGTCACTGTTTGATTCAGGTTTTGACTTGTCCGGTTCTATTTTCATGTCATCTTTTTCATTTGTCTGGGGCTGTGCTGTATGCAGTAGCAGTTGGGTTTTCTTGGTTTCTTTCTCAGCTCCAGGTTGGGATTCATCTACAAAGATGTTATCTTGGGGTGTTGCTGCTCCTCCTACTATTTCCTTGACAGCTATTTGAGGAGCACGACTTATGTTTTGTTTGCAAATGTAATTGTTTTATGTTATAGGCTCACCTGGTTCAAAAATTAAAAAAGGTATCTATCATCTCTTCTAATGGCAGCTGCAAATAGTTTAAGCAAATTGGTATTGAATTGTCTGGTGCTCTCTTTCTTGGATTGATTTTTTAAGGTTCTGCCCGCTTCTGGACATGCTGATATTATTTTCCTTTTACAAAGCATTTATAGGACGTACGATTCCATTGTAGATGTATCAACATGCTGATATTGTTTTCCTTCTCCTAAGCTTTGCTACTACTAATTTTACTTACCTGCTGAAGCCTATTTTGGTCCTTGAACAATGATCATCACCCCTTCTGCATGCTACCTAGATAAAACTTTTTCTGTACTGTGCTTATCTTTTAAATTGGAATTAATAGTTTACCTTGACTTGGCCCATGTTGGGAGAATAGAACTCAGGCTTTCACTTGTTTGAAGTAACCATTGTTGATATTGTAGACTTCATAATATTTTCATGAATTGTAATAGGTTCACATATGTTGACTTTTGGTGGTTGCAGTGCCATCGATATGGAGTACTAATAATGCCTGGATTTGACAAGTAAATCAATGTACCTATATATTGCAACTGGGTAATGAGGCTAGGTAATTTGAACAATGATGAAATTGGATTTAGAATCAATCATCCATTAAATTTGAAGGCAGCTATGTTCTATTGTTGACAATTTTAAGGTAATTAATTATTTTTCTTTGAAGATTTGATATGTTTCTTCTACTTTTCTCTTCAGATTTTATCACTGAATTGGTTTCATGTTTGAATCGTTCCCATCTGTATTTCATCAGAGTTGATATATTGACTTTCAGTTAGTTGTTAAGGTAGCAATACCTTGTGTTGTTTGTCTACTTTGATTTTCAAATTTAATTTATGACCTAAAATGGCTATGTTTTCAAAGTTGCCTCTTATGGATGATTATACTGGATTCACGGCTATTTATCGTAGTCATATGATGAAAGCTAAATCCTATTCTGAGTTCAGGATTTTGAAGGGAATTAATGATTTCATGGGATGAATTCCAGTATGTAATTGCTGACATTGGAGGTGAAATTCAGTGGATGCACTGTAGATAAGTTGCAGTTTAGCACTTTATCTTGTATCTTCATTACCACTAACTTGCAGGTAAGTGCTTGGTGCGGTAGTATTGTAATGTTTTTTGCTTAGGTATAAAACTCTCCTTCCAGGTAAATTTCATAGTAGAATCGTTATGTCATTATATTGTTATTGTTTTGCATGTTGTCTGCTTTGAGTCAATGAGTTTTGCATTTCCGTAATCCTCACTGAAACGTATCACAGTATTTGAACATATGAATTATGCAAGTATAAATTTCTAAAGTGGGCTTTTTAATTCGCAGATATGGAGACGATTGTTCACACATTGATGGAACCAACTGATCTAACGCATTGAAGGGCACTGGAAGAAATGATTCAACAAACAATATAATTGCTCTCTGGACGCTATTCGTAGTGGTGTCGTCCTCTTTTGTATCTGCTACCGTTTGGAACATTGGTGATAGAGATTGAGTCTGAAAACATGCATTTGCATATAATTAGAGTGCTATTATTTTTCTTCACTTGAAGAGCAATAAACTGATGTCATTTATATGCAGATTTTGTGTAATATAAACTCTTGTTCCCATTCAGGATGTCTAATAAAACCTGGGGTCTGATATCTTCAGTTTCAATTATAAGATGACTTTTAGAATCTTGTAATTAGATGATTGTTGATCCCATAATTGAGCTCACTTGGTGTATAGATCATCTTCTTTCAAAATCTGCTCATTAATGTAACACGCTAGAGGATGTTAATAATAGAATCATTATAATTTTTGATACATTTGCCTACAAGTTGTCGATGCCATGTTGCCCGGCTTATACTTTTTTAATCAAAAAACTGAAAATTCCTTTGATTCGAAATATATATACTGGTTTGAGATTCTAAAATTTTAAGTGTCGTTCCATATATTTCGTTATAAACTTTTGGATTTGTTGCATTGTACGTTAAGGTCGAAGCCCCCTATGCTTTTGGAAGGTGCTAGGTACATTCATAGTTAAAAAATAATCCAAATGCTGCTGTAATTATTTAGAGAAATAAATAATTTAATTTCTTATTTTAATTATAAGTATAATGCAATATATAATTAAATAAATTTATTTTAAATAAAGTTAAAATTTTATTAATTTATTATCTCAAATTTAATAATAAATTTTATTTAAGTTAATTCTGAATTTTTTACATTTTTATAAAATTATTTTCACTTCTTCTTATATTATTTTTTAATGAAAAAATTTTATTAAATATTAATTTGAAAATCAATTTTTCTTCTCATTGGACAAGGGTTAAGTTTGAGATTACCAAAAATTCATCAAATATTCCAAGTGGAATATAGGCTTATTACCATGTCATCCTAACAATATTTGGAATAACATTGCATTAATTGCATTGGAATAACATGGAATAGCATATTTTCATCCAACAGAAATTTGGAATAACAAGGGGAATAAGCTATTCTTCGAGAATTCGTATTCCTATTTCCGGAATAACTTTTTGACATCCAAACACAGCCAATAAGAATAGAGGTAGATCTAAACTAACATGGATAAAATAATTAAAAAAGATATAACTATTTGTAATTCAAATGTCGACTTAGTCCTGAATAGAGCAAAGTGAAAAAATAAATTCATATAGCCGACCCCATCTAGTTGAGAAAAGGCTTAGATGAGTTGAATAGATGATTTTTATATTAATATATATAATTTAATATTATAATAATATAATATTTTATAATATAATCATTATAATATTATATTCTTATGATATAATGTTTATAATTTAATTATATAATATAGATGTTAAACTACTTGAACATAAAAAGGGCTATACTTTTACTGCATCAACATATCCATTGTAAAATGTAAAGCCAAGCACAAATATCATCAATTTTTTCTTTTTTTGCTCTCTTTCACATCAAATGTTTTTTAATAATAAAATTTTGTAACCATAAAAAAATACAAAATAGAAGCAATTGCTAATAAATTATTACACTAAAACTAATATTTGTTAACTTCTTTTGTATATCATTTGTCAATTACTTCAATGCTTTATCATTGTCAATACACTCACGCATCAATAAAATCCTAATTTTTCAAACTATTTTTATATATAAATTAGATGTGGGATTTTTAAAACCTAAAAGTACTTTTGTAACGGTTAGAGAGACCTTTAAAAACTCAAGAATTGCATCAACCTGCCTTCATTGATTATTTAGAGGGTTAAGAGTTCACTTACCCCATTCCCCAAAAAAAAAAAAAAAAAAAAATCCACCCTTGAACTTACTTGAAATATTTTTTTATTTTTTACAGTACCACGTAGTAAGAGCGCCAAACATAAGACTACTGTTTGTCAGACTGCGCTTGGCATGCAGCACTAAGATGCAGATGAAAGAAAGATTTTGCAAGCTCAGGCCGACATAGGCCAGGATTCTTACCAAGAAAATAATGTTGCGCTATCATGCACAAATATTGGATTAAAATTAAATAAACATTCTGATATCATGTGATCTCACCTTCGAGAACCGCATTCCTTCCGTAGGTTACCTATAATATGAGGCAGCGATGCACAATAATTTTTAAGCAAGCTCCGTTAATAACATGATATAACAATTAATTTCCAAAAAAATACATAACATTTTTTGGATAGACAAAATAAAAGATCCTTCTTTTTTTGTAAATGATCGCAAAAACATGGAGATCAAGATAAAACCATGAGGACATGAGAATGAGCTACATCCCATATGCTAGGGAGAGAGATTTTCTTCTTTCTTTTTTTTGATTCTATTCACCACTCTTAACAAGTTCTAATAGAGCGGCGAGGAGAACAGAAGGTGGGAAGCAAAGCACGAGCAACATCCATCAAGAGAAATTTAGCTTTGTTAACTGAGGTAAAAATGAAGGACACAAGATCTTTATAATCCAATTGATCAGGCTTTGAGTCTATGCAAAAAATAAATAAAAGAAAGAAATTCATTAAATTAGGGTGAAAGTATAAAACACCAAAACTAATGTCACCAAGATCATATTGATAAGAATAAAGTCACTTGTACTCAAACATATGGCATGTTTTAATCTATGCAACATTTTAACTAGTCTCTGCACCCATGAATTGCCAGGTTCATTAACTGATGCTATGTAAACTTCTGGTTGGTTGGAAGGTTCAGGCTTGGTAGGTGAACCTATGATTTTGAGTACGTAGGACAGAGGTGCAAAACCATCATTCAAAAAATAAAAATTACAAATACAACCAACCTGGACACATAATTGACATTAAAACTATCCCAACCACTTGTGACAAAAACAAACAAACAATCATAACCACTTACTACAAAAACATTCCAAACACAAGTTTCTCCTAGTAAAATTCCGATAGAGGTATTTAACACCAATGGTTAATTTCATGAACATGGGATTCTAATCAAGAACGGCAAGCATATACATCAATTGACCCAAAGATCTAATGTATAGTTAAGTTCTAAATGCAATCCCATGTTGCGGTTGTCAGATTATGTGAAAGAAAAGAACAGTCCTACCAATCTTCTACTCTTTTGAAGCTCAAGAACAGTCTTACCAATCTTCTACTCTTCTGAAGCTCTAATTCTACCGTTAATATAAGTGCATGCGTGCGTGTGTACACAATATGAGAAGCATTCGAAAACTCCGAATTAGACAACCAAAGAACTTACTTGGACATAAACAACAATGGATTTAAGGACAAGCGTAATTCTCCCAAATTACAACAAAAATAAGTATTAGAAATAAGAACATGGAAATTCCTTTTTTTTAAAAAAAAGGGAACACATCAGATGGTCCAGTGGACAGCACGCAGCTTCAAGCTTCAAGACTGAACTCTTCCATCGCTTAAGGAATCCAATTCTCTCTTGAGGCCTTCACCAAAAATTTATCACAAGAAAAGAGGAAGGAATGGTAGGATGATAATAGGGATATGAAACATTCTTGAATTTTTGATTTTACCAAACCCAGCTTTTCAAATTGTTAAAACATTCATCAGTGCTCTAAACATGCAAATCTTTCATTTGCATGCTTGGATAAGCTTTAGCAATCAATAGCCTGGTAAGTACTTCGAACTCACTAAGAAAAGCCATTATCCCATAAAAAATTAATAAGATCTGCTTAAAAATTATTTTTAGAAGCATGTTATTAGGTATATGATACTTAAAAGCAAGATCCACAAAATTAATACCAAAACAATTTTGGTTTAATACGGTACAGCATGGTATGGTATGAATATCAATACAAGGTCTCAATATTTTTTTCTTACTCCTAACTATGGTACCACCCAAAACAAGAGAATACGGGTCAGTATCAAATAGTACAAATTAATTCTGCTTGGTTTAAACTGGTTTGATTCATAAAGAATCAAACCTCAAACCTCAAAACCAAACCAATATCTTATTGATAAAGTATGGGGCATTTCAAATCAGCAAGGCAGGCCCAGCTTAAAAGACTTCAAACGAAAAGAAGAATTGGAACCTTTCTTTCTTTTTCCATTCTCATTCAGAAAGAAACCTGTATAAACCATAAATTTAAAAAAAAAAATTAATGCGCATATGTACAAGTTAGGTCGTCAAGTATATGACAAATAATGAGATATGTTGCACGGTGCACCCTTCATCAATTCCTCCCTCCTTCTAGCCCGTTCTGTCTATTGGAACACAAGAAATGTGAATTTTACAAACCAAATTATTTCAATTTTGAAATATGAACTCTTTTCTCAAAAAAAAAAATAAAACATAGACTAATTATAAATTCATGGAACTATTGGATGTAAAGAAAAATAATTGAACAGATATTTTTAAATGAGAAAACAAAATAAGGAAGAATCTGCTGGCAAGATAGTCAAAACCAAACAAGAAAAACTGGAGTAAGCAGAAAAAGAAAGGGACAAAATAATTCACGCTAAAATCCAAATACATCCCTCAGAACGCCTGATATCCACATATCACGAAATCCCAGTTCCTCAACCTCATCAACATGCTTTATGAGGGAGCACCGATCGTTCATGATTCAAATGAAAGTTCAGATTACTAAACTTTTCATCACAGGGATTGGAGAAGCAGAAGAAAGATAATGGTACAATTATCCATATTATTAGCAAACTATAAAATGCTGCAAACAATAAAGTTGACAGCAAATAAATTTATCTAATTTTACATGTCAGATAATGGCTGGTTTATGTTCCCTGCAAACATCGTCAAAAGAAAGGAAGACCATCCAAAATACCCACAGCCACATTATGGAGACATTCGTCCCTTATTCTTAGCGTTAACTCCATTTCACTAAATAAATATTATCCACATATATAGACTGCAGATCCAAGCTATAGATCCACAGCAACAACATCTTTTGTTGTCTTTCATAGAGAAGATGAGAAAATCATCCGAGTTTCCATGATACAATTACGTGATAATCCAACAAAGGTAATAAAATTTATATCATGCATATACATCAAAGCTATAAGATATATTGCATTCTTAACTATTCTTTTTCTAATATACAGGATGCTGATTATGATGCCTTACCACCACAAATTTAGAGCATTGTTGGACTAACATATGTATGTATTTCAAATCAAGCTGAATGATTATAATTTAGAATATGGAATGCAAAGTTTCACGGTGATTGCATATTTTCAACCAGTACAGACCCTCACCAACTCCACTTGGAAAAAAATAATAAAGATAAAGAAGATAGTCAGCTGCAGGTTAACAAGGATGACAAACCATCACCTTCAAAGAAATTATGAATCCGAAGGACATTTTCAATCCTTTACAATTCCTTTCTTAGTCTTGTATTGAATATTTGTGGAAACTTTTAAAATCAATAAGTTCAATGTTCTTTTAAAAAAAAGCAACTGTGCATAGCAGACTATTTGTTTGGTACCCAAATATCAAAATCATAGACTTTGATGACTTGCATGAGGTCCACTAAAATTGGTAGCCTTCTTTTGATCAATATGTTAATTCAACAAGCTAAAATGGGTTTTGGCTGGCTTGAACCTTAGTCCCACAAGCTTGATGCGTAATATCAATTAGAGTAGAGGTAAAAATCCAAGCATACAATGGCTTGCAATTATCCATTGGATTCATTGCTCCAGAAGATATATATGAGAGTAAAGGAGAGTGCTTAACAGAATGAAGCAAAAATGAAGCACCAAGATGCTCAACAAAATTATAGTCAGACTGAATTATGAGTGGTGGAAGGATGAGATCATGCGATGCAGAATGGGTAATTTTTGCTGATTAATATTAACCCCTACAATGACTAAAAATTACTTTGAACTGAAGCAAAAAATGGAGGAGATCAAGAGAAAAGATTGAATATAACTCTTCTTCTCAAGCCCACTCAGAAAAATGTCCAGATTAAGAGATAAAAAACATGAATGAATTTAGTGAGTACAAAGGATTCTGCAGTTTATTACTTCTTACCAACATTTAGTATCAAGAAATCTCAAAAAGTGAACAAAAGGCTCATAGGAAAAAATAACGCTCCATAAACAAATTCACATCATTGCAAGGCAATGTAGGCAAAATCCTAGTGATAACTGCATTATTAACAGATACATTTGGAGATCAACGACCATACAAAATTTGACAGTACCACGAAAATAAAAACAAGATCCTTTCTTAAGAGGCAAAAATGCCACATAGAATAGCTTGATGGCATCGCTGATCCTTAGGCTGATTGAATAAGAGCGACTGGATCCATGATAAAATGAGTAAAGTCTAACATAGTTCTACCATATGATGATGGGACGAAATAGCATATGACTTAAGGGCAACAAGACATAGAGAAAGGTCTTTTACCCAAAACCGGATGCAATAAATATCATGATATTAGGGCTGTAAAGAATACTAGCATATAAGGACAAGAAACTCCAATATTTACTCGGTGTGGCAGCATTACATACAATTAGTTAAAACTCCCACTTGATGGAAGAAACACAAACATGCATATACAGATAGATGCATGGATGGATATTGTTAGTTGTCACATGCAGATTATACATGCACATAACACTAGTACCTAGGGGTGGGCATTGGCCAGACGGTCTGTGGGCCAGCCCAAGCTTGGCCCACAAAATTTTAGGGCCTAGGTCTCTATTTTTTGCCCATCGGTCCAAGCTGGAGCTCAGAGAAAACAGGCCCAACCTAGCCCGACCCAACGCGCACTTACTTTACTGGAAAATAAAATTTAAACAGTGTTGGGCAGGATTCAGGTGGAAGTGATAAAAAGCTCAGATCTAACCATTCCAACCGTTGACTGGTTTCATTAGATGATGTGCATACATTTGTTATAAGTATAGGCTGACCGGGTTGGGCTCGAGCTTTAAGAAATTTCAACTGAGCCGAGTCAGGCTCGGGCTAGCTATTCTTAGCCCGAGTTCAGGCCTGACCCAGCCCAGCCCAATATCTTAAATTGCCTTTTTTGTCCTCAGCCTGACTCAGGCCATGCCTACCCCCCACTAACATTCATCATGTCAAAAATCCCAATAAACTGATACATGCACAAATAAAAGTGAAATGTTTCAGAACATTGGAAGTATATTTAAATTTTTGAATGTAGTGTACAAAAAGAAACTGTCTTGCATAAACCATTACTAGACACCAACAGAGAGAAAAAATAAATAAATCTGTTTACTAAGCGCAAAAAGATCATGAAAAACTTTCGAATGAAATGCACCAATGACAAAAATATTTTTCCATAAATTGTTAATTTAATAGCTCCAACAAAAAATGGAATATCACAAAAAAAAATAGCATAAGCGCATTAAACTCATATGATTAACAAGTGTTTAGACATAGGATAGGGAGCATGCACTAGTTTTGGGGTTTTATTCCAATATAGACTCCAACATCTATCCATGGACTATGAGGCACACAAAAAATTCATGAAAGTTTATCAGAACTACAACACCCCTTCCACAAATAGCAAACACTTTAGTCTATCATAAATAATTTAGGAAAAATCAGAAATTCAGAAAAACCATTCAAGTTTCTACAACTATCTGAGAACAATCACAGCACAATCAAAGGAAAATAGGAACTCATTTTTTTTCAGAAAAGAAAGAAGAATGACTATCAATACATCTATCTATAGGTTCCATTACATTTTTTTCTAAAGGAAAAAAAAAAAAGATGCATATAGGAGCTAACCCAAAAATAAGTTAATGGCAAATTACTGAGTGAACAAATTGTGATAATTCATTAATAAGTTCTGAAATAGTAGCATCTGTTAATTTTTTCTCCATTAATAGACATGCATCATGAGTGGGAGAATTTTGTTGGTAATTTGAAACACGATGATGACAAGTCTGCAACAATGAGGGAGGTTCCAACCAAAGCTACCATTAGTACTGAAGTAGATAGTATGCACCATCAACCTGACGCACATATATTTATTATATAGTTTAAGACCATATTAGTAGATATTCTGCTGGCATCATAAGTAATAGTCAAGCATCAAAGTTGTAATTACAATTTGTTCCCAAAAAAAAACAACAAATTACCTCTCATCGTCTCTCATTTTTCCTTCGTCTAGACTGAGCTTTTTGCCACTTCTTTCTACGAACTAATTTACTCTTTGGTTTTAGCTTTAACTCAGGAGAAAAATTGTAATTTGGATCTCTCATACGTGCCTGTATATCCTTAAAGAACTGTAAGTTTAGCCTTTTAGGCCCTCCCTCTCGCAGCTCCGTGTACTCTGGTCCTGAAACAATGTTTTCGAAAGCTCCAATCAGGATATCTATATCAGTCATGACCTCAAACACATTTATATAGCGCCCATCTGGCCCTTTCTTCAACTTCTTCAGTGCATTTTCTACAGCAAGCTTTCTAGCTTGCTTCCCTGGAGACAGCTCTGGAGGCTCCTTTTCAGCTTTCAACAATTCTGAGATGGTTCGATATTTAGGTGTTTCCTCAAACTCAAACAATTTGTCTATATGTGGATCACTGCGCTCATTTGGGTGAGGCTCAGTAGGAATGTCATCATCATCATCACATTCACTACCACTCCACAAAGTAATCTCCTCATCACTTTCAGGGCATATGCTTCTCAACTCATCGCTATCATCAGCATCAATAAGGTCTGAATTTTCCTTGGCAGTCCTCCTCAATTTCTTAATCTCCTTCTCCAAATTGCTCTTGTTCTTTACATTATTTTCTCCATCTTCATCCTCACTTGCTGTCCACAGGCAGTCATCCTCATCCATCTCCTTCGTCCAGGCTTTTCTGAATTCTTGATCGCCAGGTCTTCCACTACCAAACAAGTTATAATTTGTGCGTTCACGAGCATAGGATCGGGATACTGAAAAGTGAAAGAGAAAATCATGTAAACAGAAGTCATGAATAGAATGATCCAAACTCAACAGATTACAATTCTTCAATTTGACTGAATAATGAATCTTCAAACTATTAAATTTCTTTCCAATATTGTGAAGAATACATTGACACATAAGCATTTCATAACCATCAATTTACCAACAATGATACAGAAAAGACCAAGTAGGATGCATGATACATTTCAAACAGAAAACTGATATTGCCTAACCCTATACCATAATCTCGATTGCAAACTCAAAAGGAGCATAACCATTCTTTTTCCCCCTAGGGGTCAAGCTCTTTAATTTTATATTATTTGAATGCTACAATCTCCAACACTCTGTTGGGTTGTTTGGTCCTTGAACCACTAAGCAGTACCTTAGGCCTCTCTCTCTCTCTCTCTCTCTCTCTCTCTATATATATATATATATATATATATATATATATAGGGTGAGTTCAGGCCAGTACATTAGAGGGTTACCCCCTCCAATTACATGAATTTAAAATTGCATAACTATCAAAGCAGGTTTTTCCTACCACCAAATGGTCTTCCAGGATTCATTGCAAGCATCTCTATTGCAGCAACCTAGGCATCAATGTGTAGAGGACCCACATTAGGTTGAGGGGTCAGAACTAAATTCACTTTCATTTCAATCATTCTTTCTGATATTTAATCAGTCTTTAAACAGATTGTGATTAGGTCTTCCGTGTAAGTCCAAAACTGAATTCAAAATCATCCTCCTATAAAAACCTTTGCAGGGGGTTTTGTTCTTTGCTAAATAAAGTTTCAATCTTTGTACTTCATTTAAAAAAAAGAAAGAAAAAAGAAAAGAACATGAATCAAACCTTGCATAGTGGGAACCAAATACCCTCCAGTGGCTCTTCCTCTGCAATGCTCCATCGTTGAATCCAGTGAAATTTCCAGTCTGGAAACAATCACAAGCCTGTTAAACAAGGAAAGAGAGAAGGCAAAAGGAAGCAAAAGAAGTAAAGTTCTAACCTTTGGGAAGATGCACATAGAGATAAACGGGGTCGAACAATCTGGAGGAAAGGAAACAAGGGTAGGCGGCAACTCAACAGTCGAGCCATATCTATCTCTATATAGCTATGGCTGGCAGGTAATCAGCCTTAATGGTTGAGAAAGATGCGAACCTAGGGTCACAAGAGAAGAGAAACAGTAAAAGATAAGAAGAGATTGGAGAGGAATGAGAGGAGACAGCATAAGATGAGAAGAGATTGGAGAGGAAAACAAAAATCCTAGACCCAGGGAGCAAAGCAAAAATCCTATAAACAAATATCCAAATCCAAGTGGGAAATCAGGCGAAACAAACAAAGAAAATAATGAAATCGGTATTATATCATAGACAATGTACAAACCTAAATCAAGCAAAAACCTAGGATCCCTCAATCAAGCGAAATAAAAAAAGAAGCTCAAGAAGGTTGAGCCTCCAAAAGAGAGACTAAAGCTCCAAAAGAGAGAGAGTAAAGGAAGAAGAAAGAGAGTACGGGAAGGAAAAATACTTGACGGTAGTAGAGAAGCGGGTGTCAACGGGTGGAGAGGCGCAGGTGTCGACAGAAGGAGAGATGGCTAGGGTTTCCGGTGGAGGGGATGCGGTCAGTGTAAGTCGGGTCAATGAAAAATTCTAGCTTTCAATAAATCTAAAAAAATACAGCAAAATGGTGCGTCTATAAAAAATATAAAAAAATCATCTACCAAAATATATGAAATAATCAAGTACTTTCAAGGTTAATAAGAGATGGAAGAAAGAAAATACGGGAAAAAACTTTGAATCAAAACAAAATCCTAATGTTGTGTTTGTGTAATTTTGAATGATAATCTGAATTTCCTATAAAATAGATTATCAGTTGATTCTTGTGTTTGGTATGCATAAGCAATATTACAGTAATATTGATTACAGTATTTGGTACGACAAATAGGTTTTCATTCGTATAACATCAAATTCTCAAAATACTTCTAAATTAAATTTATTAAAAATCTATATATTATTATAAATTTAATTTAAAATAATTTATATTTATAAATAATAGTATTTAAAAAAATATATTTATAAATGATATTCAAAGCAGCTAGTGAGAATGTAAGAATGCCAGAGGATATCGATAGGAGAATTCGCAGCGTTTGGAGATGGCTATGGGCCGCTGGGTGATAAAGATCCATGACCCGACTCGGCAAAAGAGGGTGTAGCTCGAGACCAACTATACTCAACTCAACTCATCTAAGCCTTTTTCCAACTATAAGGGGTCGGCTACATGAATCTGCTTCCTTTCTCTATTCAGGATCATATTTAAATTACAAATAGTTATATATTTTTTAATTATTTTTGCCCATATTAGTTTAGGTCTATCTCTACCTCTATCCTTACCATGAATTATTAAAAGATCACTCTTTCTAACTAGAGCATCTAAAGCTCTACATTGTATATATCTTTCATTTTATCTTCAATTGGAGCTACTCCTATCATTTCTCTTTTATATTTATTTCTAATTCTATCTTTTAAAGTTTTACCACATATCCATCTTAATATACGCATTTATATTACACTTAATTTATTCACATGTTGTTCAATATTATCCAATACTATGTTATGTAGCATAACTGGCCTAATAGTAGTTTTATAGAATTTTTCTTTTAATTTTAATGGGATGCACCAATTATACAATACTCCCTAAGCATTTCTTCACTTAATGATTCAAATCTTCACCTATTTCACCTTCTTACTAGATAATTGATTCCTAACACCTAATTTTTTGACTCCTTGATATTTTTTAGCTTACAATCTTCATTGTTTCTTCATTTGTATTTCTACTAAAATTACATTTGATAGAAGTGAGCATTAGCGAGGTGGCCCGTGGATGAGCCATAAATATTTAAGGCTTAAGCATATGCTTTGTCTAGGTGGAATGAACCTGATCGACTCATGAATCCGATCCAGAGCTACCCCGAAACATAAAATAAAATTATGACTTTAATTTTTATAAATTCAAACTTGAAATGAATCAAAAATTTAAGAATTGAATTGGATTGAGTTATGATAATCCATAATGATCCAACAATAGCTAAAATAAGCTTAAGCTTTGATCCCTACTCGTAAATCGTAATTAATTATTTGGATATAAGTAGGGTTGGCAAAGAATGTTGTGCATAGTTTATTATTATTATTATTATTTAAATCCATATCTAATTTTGAAACTTGAAAACTTGAACTTTTAAAAAAAAAAGTTAAATCCAAATCTATAACCCCATTTTTTAACGCCGTAATTAAACCATATTCAAACCATTGTTACCTGCTCAAGTAAAAGCTAGTTCTTCTATTGTTGCCACGGAAATCCGCTCTTCGACTCGGGTGCGCTTTCGGCTCCGGGTCCGAACTCCGATCTTGACGTCCGGGGTGGAACCTGCAAGACAGTCCATGCTCACAAAGAATTTTCTTGGGGTTGTCCTCTGCGGGGATCCTTCGACGCCTAAGTCAGTGGAGATTCACAGCATGCAGATATGAGGAGAAGACTTTTCACAGAAGAATCTTCCTTTAAGCTCTCGATCGAAGCTCTAATGGAGTGATCGATTCCGTAAAGCCAAATGAGTGTACAAGGTAATTGTTTGTATGTACCTGAGAGGTTGAAGTATTGTGGTATTTATAGAGGATCACCTGATTCTCTGGGAGCATCGTGGGGGCCAAAAGTTGTTATGATTTGAAACGGATTCGAATCGAGTTTGTTACGAGATCAATAGGATCTGTATCTTGTCAGTTAGAGGATCGATGGCTGGGAGAGTTAGTTGATGCCTTGGGATTCCATAATTGCGTAGGCTCTAGGCCACTTCTGGGTATGATTCTCTGTTTGGAATCATATTCCGTTTCAGTGAATAGGGACTCTCCCGTGCCGGATTCCGCAGAGGTATTTTGAATGCCGTGGCTGGCCTAGATAAGGAATAGCTTGATTTTTCAAAGTGTAAAATGGTTCGGCTCAAACGACCGAGGTATAAGGATAGCTCGAGTTACCGTGGAATAAGGATAGCTCGGCTCAGATGGCCGAAGTATAAGGATAACTCGGGTTACCGAAGAATAAGGATAGCTCGGCTCAGATGGCCGAAGTATAAGGATAGCTTGGGTTATCGAGGAATAAGGATAGCTCGGGTTATCGAGGAATAAGGATAGCTCGGCTCAGATGACCGAAGTATAAAGGTGGTCTGGGTTGTCAGGGTGATCCGACTTCATCAAAGCTGATTTGACCTTGTCGCTAGAATATCATGCCAGTTGGCCAGCTGGCAAGCAGGGTGTTTGGATTGAGCGCGACCTCATCACTAATGTGAGCGATCAATAATATAATGATGATTTTACCTCTCATCACATGCCCCCCACTCCCTAGTCCGAAGTGTAAATTCGAATATAGAGAGTAGAATTTCAGTATAACCTCATTCAATCAATATGAGCGGTCAAGGTGATGTTGCCTCTGAGGTAACCCTAGACGATCTGGATAGGGTCCGTCGCCATTACAGAGTTCCTCTGTATGTAGCCTTTTTCCTCTTTTCTATGTTATTTTGAGGATATTTAATTCGAAGGAGTCCAGCAGATCGAAGGGATTTTGATCCCAAGATGGGGGCGCCTCTCGGACGCTTCGTTGCTATTTATTGATCCTCCTCGGTGAGGGGGCGCAACTCTTCATTTCCTGCGAGCATCCACTGGGGCGGTGACGCGTGGTGAGTTTACGTTGGAATTGATAGCTCGGGCGATCGAAATACCTGCCAGAAGTAGTTTAAATACGGATGGGAGGATGCCTTCGTTAATCGCTTCTCCTGCTGGTCTCCCGAAATTTAGAGTAGTAGGATGGCTTTTGAAAATGAAGAAGGGTCAACAGGGGCACCAGATAACGGCGATAATGGTCACGGGGGGCAGGCCCCTCCGTGGGGGCCCCCACCGAAGCAGCGCTTCAGTAACTATCGACAGGAGGACCTGTTATCAATGCTTGCGGAGCATGATCGACTCCGGAAGACGGTCGAAGAATACCTGGCCATCTCCACGAAGGAGCACGAGCACCTTAGTCGGATCAACAGTCAGCTGGAAGGGCAAGTGGTGACTCTCCAGCAACAACTCGTTATTTTTATCGCCGAGCTAAGTTTGAGGCACGGGGAGAGCTTGACTGCGCCCGGTGGAGACGATAAGCCCCGTTGAGGGATCGTGTGTTTTTTTCTTTTCTTTTTGTTTTTCCTTTTATGATGAATAAAAAGAATTTTTGCGACTTTCATGTTCACCGCCATCTTCGAAACGTTTACTCTCATCATGTGAGTCTTATAAACGAACCACCCCCTGGGGGATCTCTGGTGATCTTGCCGAGACTAAGGTATGGTCCCACCGTTTTAGCCGAGGTAAGGGGAACTCGTAAGTTCCAGTCGGAGTGTAGTATATCACTCGGTTCTGCCGAAGTATAAGGAGCGTTCCACAGCATTGGGGCGAGAATAGCTATCTCAGTTTGGACTGAGGAATAAGGGAACGTTCAATTTTTACCGAATCAAAGAGGGATACCTCGGTTTTTTCCGAAGTAAGGAGACTATATCGACTTTGAGTCGAAGTAAAAAGTGATGTCTGGTTTATACCGAAACATAACGGGTGGTTCGGCTTCGGGCCGAAGCAGGAGGTATCGGTATGTCTTTATTGAGGAGTACTTAGCTTCTGCGCCTTTTTTATTACTATGCCAGTGCCTTGTCCTTTTCAAGGTGGGTTGGCTTTCTTTTTGTCGAGATGGATAAAATAGCTTTGTAACTTGCCAAAGGACATTTCGTTACTTGCCTGAGTCATTTATCCCGTCGGTCCTTCCCAATGCGGGTCTTTTTAACGTACGAGATAAGCATTCGTTGACCATTAGAGGGCGTTATTTTCACCAGGCGATTTCCCAGGCCCGCCCGTATCTCAAGGACCTGCGGACGATTTCCTGCATTTAAGGCTCTTGATTCGAGATCAGAGGAAAATCTTTTTTCTTACGTCACGGTGTGGGAAATGCGTTTGATGCACTTTAAAAAGTGTCCTTTTTATCCTGAACTACCATGTGGCAGCGTAGCCAGATCGTTTTGAATCCCAGGGCTTTTGGCTTCAATGCCTGCTCCCGGTCTGGTTGCCTATAAAATGGGGAGTGCGGGTCATGTTAGGCTATCTCCCAAGGCTTTCTTTTCTGCGAGTTGTAAGAGTTTCCATGGCGTATGTTTTCTTGGAATTGAGAGTAAAGGGATGAGCTTCCCTTTTGAAAGCGGGCTCATCCCAGATAGCTGGGGTGATGGAGAAGCTGCTGAAGAGCAAGCAGTCCTCAATGAAGGAATTCTCGGAGGTCATGTGGAGAGCGCATGGAAAGCCCGCAGAGGTCATATGGGGAGCGCACGTATGCCCTTCCTGTGTGTCCTTTGGACCACCGGAAATGCAAGGCATATGCATCCCCCATGGTTTGCATGGACTTCGCTTCCTCCCTCAGCTTGAATTTCTCAGTTCATTGACTAAGGAATCTTTTTTCATGTGAAAAAGGGAGGAGGAATGTGTCGGTCTGCTGGTTCTCTGCCATTTACAGTCGGGCAGTGGCTAGCAGACCAGCATCCCACTTGGGGGGATGCTTCATTAACATAAGCATCCACGGGTCTTTGACCTGATTATGATCCCTCCACGTATTCCACCAAGGATTTGTGGATGGCTTGCTTTGTTCTTTGGGATTAACCAGTGGCTTAACAGAGCCTGTCTGGTTTCTCTGATTTGTGGGGTCGGATGTAAAGACATCGTTTATCGACCGAAGCTGCTCGATCGAGCCTTTTATTTTACTTGTATTTCTGTGCTTTGACACACTTGTAACGCCTCTTGAGAGGTTGTATTTCTCATCGATTAACGGAATAAAGAAAGTCTTTCGTTCTTTCTTCTTTTTTCAAATGTTTGTAGATGTTTGCTTTTTTCCTTTTGGCGTGACCATGCAGTTTCTCTTTTTAGGCGCACCAAGTCATGCTCGGTTCATAAACCTTTGATTGTGCTTGGGTAGCACTGGCTTCGTTGGGCATTTTCATAGTGTTGACCCCCTTCAGAGGAGGCACTGGTTTTTGTTCAAGCCAGAGGGAGGTCTGGGCGACCCTACTGGTTCATAAGATAGGTGCGGCCCGACAAAAAGGGGCTAAGTAGGTCTTTTCATAAGGAGGAAATATTTTCACAATTCTGCGGCCTTGCCGTTACTGCAGAACCGTTGGGGCCACTTGGCTTTGTCTATGGCTTCAAAGATTAACAGGAAATTCGATTCATCTTTGGCCGAGGGTTCTGGTAGCAAAAGATGCGCTTTAGTTTTGTCCGAGGCTTTTGATAATAAGAGATGCACTTTGGCTCTGGCCGAGGCTTTTGATAATAGCATATGCACTTCGGTCTGGTCGAGGCTTTTGATAACAAAAGAGGCCCTTCTGCTCTGGCTGAGGCTTTTGATAATAACAGATGCACTTCGGCTCTGGTTGAGGCTTTTCATAATAATAGATGCACTTCGGCTCTGGCCGAGGCTTTTCATGATAACATATGCACTTCGGCTCTGGCCAAGGCTTCTCATAATAACATATGTACTTCGGCTCTGGCCGAGGCTTTTGATAATAAGAGATGCACTCCGACTCTGGCCGAGGCTTTTGATACGCACTTCGCTCTGGCGGGGCTTTCGATAATAAGAGATGCACTCCAGCTCTGGCCGAGGCTTTTGATATGCACTTCGGCTGGCCGGGGCTTCCTTGCTTTTGACCAGCATGTGTCGACGTACACCTTCGCGTTACAGCCGATCTGTTCCTTAAAGACATTGTTAACTAGCCTTTGGTAAGTAGCACCTGCATCTTTCAGACCGAAAAGCATGACACGGTAACAATACGTACCTCGGTCGGTTATGAAGGCGGTCTTCTCTTCATCCTCGGGCGCCATTCGGATTTGGTTGTAGCCCAAATAGGCATCCATGAGGGCCAGCATCTGGTGACCTGAAGTAGCATTTACAAGCTGGTCGATCCGGGGAGAGGGAAGTGTTCTTCGGGCATGCTTTGTTGAGGTCGGTAAAGTCGATGCAGATCTACCACTTGCCATTCGACTTCTTCACCATTACAACATTTGACAGCCAGCTAGGATAGTTTACCTTCCGGATGAAATTAGCCAGCTGAGGCCGAGGGACGATATAGCTCGGCTGAGGCCGAGGGATGATATAGCTCGGCTGAGGCCGAGAGATGTGATGACGATATAGCTCGGCTGAGGCCGAAGACGATATAGCTCGGCTCGATGGATGTGATGAGATGATATAGCTCGGCTGAGGCCGAGAGATGTGATCCGCCTTAGGAATCCTTGGCTCGGTGAGGGGCTAAGGCGCCCCGATTTACTGAGGCTGACTTATCTCTAGCGGGTATTGTTCAGCACGTGAGAGTAGGGTTGATCCTAGCCCCCTTGCATATTATTTATGCAATGATGATTTTACCCCTCAACACATGCCCCCCACTCCCTAGTTCGAAGCGTAGTTTCGGGCGTAGGGAGTATAACTCGGGTGACATGATTTTAGTGGGTTTGAATTTGACAACCTGTGTAATGGTGCTCTAATTAGTGCCGCATGGCCGTCTTGCTTTTATGGAATGGAACCGTCGCTTCCTAGGGGCAACGGTTGGGGGAACGCCATGTAGCACATCCCGGTTTTCACAGTGCCTGCAGCGGCGGTTCGAGCGTTTCGATCAAGACGCCTTATCTTCTTTTGAGGTGGTTTCCTTTGGGGAGAAGTAAAGTCGAGACAGTGCCATTCCTATTCACTGCGCCCTTTCGTCCCCTCCTGGAGAATCTTGTTCTTCTGCTTTCTTTGCGACGTCGTTCGGTGCTTCTTGCGACCAACAGCATGGCAAGTCCCAGCAACATGATTTCAGAGATTACTCCGAAGATTTGAAAAAATACGCCAGAGGTATGGTATTCCCTCGGACATCGTCCTGCGGTTGCCGAGCCCGAGCATAGGGTCTCGCAAGAGCTGGAGGGCGGGATCTTTCTTTACGAAGATAGCCTGAAGGCAGGTCTCGATTTCCTTTCATCCCTTAGTAAAAAGATCATGAGATTCTACAACATCTGCCCAACAATGGTGCGCCCAACAGTTGGCGAGTATCATCGGGTTTATCTCGATGTGCAAAAGGTTTAGGTAAAGCGACCCTGCCCCTGTTCCGTGTTTGTCATCAACTGATGTCCGAGAGGGGCTTGAGTGGTCCTATGTCGGACCTCGGAAGTCATTCAGGGCGATCATGGATAAACCGTCGTCCATAAAGGAATGGAAGGTTCGATTCTTCATCGTGAAGGGAACATTGGTTCCGGCTTCCTGCAAGGATGGGGAAATCCTGTTAGAGATGTATAGGCGCATCCGGCTTTGTCCGAACAGGAGAGGGAGGACCTAGGGGTCCTTCTTGCTAGTCGAATGCTATCAGCCAGTGTCTTGCTATCGGAGGAAGCCCTTTTCGCTGCCGGGCTTAGCCTCGTTGATCCGCAATGTAAGTCTCTTTCTTTCTCCCCTTCATTGATTTCATTCAAGTGAGTATACCTCGATCTGATTGTTTGGTTACTGCGCTTGCAGCCAAGAAGTCTGCACTGGGGGTCACATAAGGAAGAGTTGGGTAAGCATCCGAGAGAGGCCAGTAGGGTCGAAAGACGCAAGCCTGAGAAGAAGGTTTGTCTTTCTGTAGAGCACTCGCCGGAGATATCGGCCAGAAAAGAGGGTGTGGGAGTGCCAGCGGTGAGAGAGGGGTTCTCTCCGTTGAGGGAAGAAGCAATAGCCGCGATGGAGGAGCGGAGATCGGAGGAGGACTCAGAAAGGGTTGCCGAGATCCCTCATCCTCTGATGGTGGAGATAGTGGATAGCCCAGGTAGGCTCCCTTGGAAGTTCAGGGTGAGCCTGTCATCGAAGAGTCTTCCTTGGTTGGGCTATAGGGCAATGATGTTGGGCTACAGGCAATGGATGTTCAGGAGGAGTCTCATGTTGAGAGCTTCCTCTTGAGGGGGCTAGAGGTGCTGGTGAACAAGTTGAGGCTTCGATGGAGTCTGCGGGGGAGGAGCAGGCGCCGACAATTGAAGAGGGGCCTTTGGGTGAGGAAGGAGGACAGGAGATGACCCTCCAGCTGAAGTTTCCCTCGTCGAAGCCTCGAGAAGATTGAGGCCGGGGCTGGCGAGGTATCTGATGAATCGCAGGCCAGGCTTTTGCTGGAGGAGGCTAGGAAATTGAAGGCTTCTCAGTCTGAGATTGCTCAGGCTGGCTCCTCGGATGGGCTGCCTGGTGGTCGGGCTTGGCTATCAAGGAGGCATTTTCTGCTTTGATGAAGTCGGCATTGTATCCGAGCGTTGGTCCCTCGATGAATGAGTTCGCGGACCTGGATCTTATTGACGCCGCTTTTGGTCAGCGGAACATGGCGAAAGATGTTCATCTTCTCCCCGATATCGATAATCCCACCCTCATGGGGTTAGCTAGGTCTTACACCTCCCGGGTGAGTTGTATTCCAGAGTACCGGTGTTTTCTGGCGACTTCGATCACGCTTTCTTATTTGAGTTTGTTTTGCAGAGTGCTCTGATCAATAGGGCTCTGTGCTGGCGTTTGAGCCTGGCAACAGGGGCCAGCGTTCAGGCTAAGAGAGTCAGCATTGAGCTCCGACTGCGAGCAGAGGCGTCCGACAAATTTGAGCGAATCCTGGACACCGCTAACAAGAACTTATCGGTGGCGAGGGGGTTGCACCGGGCCGCCCTCGACGACGTATCCAAATTAAAGCTTGAAGTTGAGGAGCTACACGGGCTCAGGGCGAGGTATGACGAGGTATGCTCGGAATTGTCACAGGCCAGATCCAGGCATACTGAGGAAATGGAAACTGCTAAGAAGCAGTTTAATGAAAGTCGAGACAGGCTGAGAGAGAAGCTGCTGAGGAGAGGAGTCGCACGAATAGAATGCTTGGCGAGTCGGAAGAGAAGATCCGGCAACTGCAGCATTGCATTATCGCTAAGGATGATAGGATCAAGTGGGATCAGGAGAGGATGTCCAAAATCGACAATGAGCTCTCCCAGTCAGGAAGAAGTTAACAGTAGACAATCGAGGATTAACGACCTCAAGGACCGGATAGAGCAGGTTAAAGCCGACAAGCTAAGGGCCTTCGGCAAGGTCGAAGAATTGACCAGGAGATTATCTCAGCGAGAGGAGGAGGTATAGCCCAATCTTTTTAATTTTCTCTGTCGGCTCACTGTTGCATTGACTAACTCCACGTTGGCAGATGGAGAAGGCGAGGCTCGAGGGTCAGGTCAATTAGAAAGCCTGCAAGAAGAACTAGTGTCGAGCCATCGGAGGAGCTTGGAGCTCGAAAGGCAGGTTACTGAGGCTAAAGAGCGAGTCACCTCGCTTCGGGGTCAAGTCGCTGAGGTTGAGAGGCATCTCGCCATACTTCGGGTGAACAAGATGCAACCTGTGCCAAGGCTTTCCAGCTCGGCAAGGAGGAGACCTGAACTAGAATATCCCGGGAGCATCCAGAGTGGGACCTCTCTTTTCTGGATGTCGAACCCTCCGAGGCCTACACCCCAGGGGCTGAAGAAACCGAGTACGAAGATGTCTCAGACATCGACCTGGACGCTATCTTGGGTTCAAGTGAGGCTGCAGCTTCGAGGGACACTTCAAGCCTCGCCAAGAAACGACGACTTTAGAAGTGGGCGAAACAAGCCGAGCCTCTCCGGGTGTTGTTGAGAACACTGCTGGAACTGATCCAGCTCCTAATCCTTGAGGACCATTTGTGTGCTTTTATTTTTAGATATGTAATTTGGTTAAAATTTTCAATGGATGGGTCTTTTGTCTCCATCTGCTTAATCGCCTCTTTTGGCTGATCTTTTATCTCAAGTTTTCTTCTGGCTGCGAACGAATTATGACTCATTTGCTATCTTGGGCCGGTTTGGCCCGGACTAAGCAAATATCTCGGTCGAGGCCGAGGAATAAAATGGTTAAGTAGCGGTGTAGGATGGCTTGGCCTGACATGGCCAAAACTACCGCAATATCCTGGTCAAGTTCGTGGTCGGGTAATTCGGCATGTCCGAGACGAGGAAGCGGGTGCGCTTTTGGAGGGAGTTTGGCCCTGGGAAAAAGGGGGCGCATCCCGAGCGCTGTGGTGTCGTTAATAAATCCCTTCGGAAAGGGGGCGGGACTCTTCGCTTCCCGTGGGCGCTGATTGAGATGACGCGTGGCGGATTTCCGAGAATTAGAATCAATGGCCTGGGCGACCAGAATGCTCGCCAGAAGCAGTTTAAATACTGGTGGGGGTATGCCATTGTTAAACATCTTCTCTGCCGATCTTGTGTTGGCCTATCCAAGCTTGCGACAGCAGGATGGCTTCCGGAGGTGAAGGGAGGTCTACTGGAACCCCAAGTAGCGGCATTGGCGGTAGTGGCGGGCTCCACTGGGGCCGTACCACGTAACTATCGACGGGGAGGTCTTGGCTCACTGCTTCGCAGATCGAGCAAATCCGGAGGATGGCCGAGCGATATCTGGCCGTTTCCACCAGGGAGATTGAGCTCCTCCGCGAAGCCAACAGCCGGCTAGAGAAGCAGGTGGCGTCCCTTCAGCAACAGGTGGGTGTGCCGGCTCTGCGGCGGAGGGAGAGCTCAACGGTATCAAGAGGGAGTGATAAGCCCCTGTGAGGGCTAATGTATCTTTCTCTTTGTTTTCTCCTTTTATGAAAGAAGAATTTCTGCAACTTCCGCGTTTGTTGTCATCTTTGAAGTGCTTGTTTTCATCGCGTGAGTCTTATAGATGAAACACCCTCTTGGGGGAATCCTTGGCGATCTCGGCAAGACTCGAGATATAGTGTTCATGCTTTGGTTGAGGCAAAGGGAACTTCACAAGTTCCAGCCGGGGTGCAATGTACCCACGATTTGGCCAAAGTATAAAGAGTGCTTCGTTATCGTTGAGGCGTCGGCAGCTATCTCAGTCCGGACCGAAGCGAAAGATAATGTTTAATCATGTTGTACTGAAGAGATACTTCGGTTTATTCCCATGTATAGAGGCAGTTTTGGCCTTAAGCGGGAGCATAGGGCAATGTCTCGGTTTATTGAAGAGTACTTGGCTTCTGCGCCTTTTTATTATTCTGCTAGCTTCTTGTCTTTTCCAAGGCGTGCTGACCTTCTTTTTGCCGAAATATAATACGGCCCTGTAACCTGCAAAAGGTTGCCTCTGTATTTTTGGGGTCATTTATCCCGTCGATCTTTTCCAAGGTACGACATAAACTGACTTGCCATTGGAGGGCATCATTTTTACTGGACGATTTTTAGGCCTGCCCGTATCTCAAGGATCAGCGGGCGATCCCCTGCATTTAAGGCTCTCGATTCAAGATCAGGAAAAAATCTTTTGGCATGCTCATAGCTCGGGCGATGCGTTTGGTGCGCATTGAAGAGCGCTCTTTTCATCTTCGGAGGCCACGTGGCCGTGTGGGTAGGGCATTTTGAATTTGGGGCTTTCTGCTTTAATAGCTGCTCCCGTCCATTTGCCTATAAAACGGGAGGAGAGGGCCATTTTAGGCCATCTTCCAAGGTGTTGCCCAGATGTAGCAACCCAAGAGGGGGGTGAATTGGGTTATAAAAAAAATTGATTACTATGCAAGTATGTGCTTAAACCCTAATTTTGATTTGCAGCGGTGTAGTGGAGTGCACAGAATGATAACAGTAGAGAATCAAACAACCACAAACACACAGAAGTTTATAGTGGTTCGGTGCCAAACTCAGCACCTACATCCACTCCCCAAAACCTTTGGGAATTCCACTAATCGTATCACAACGATTACAACCTCTAGCCAAACCAGGCTAGCCCTCTTGTTTATACGGCACAAGGTAGCCAAAAACCCCTAGCCACACCAGGCTAGTCCTCTTGTTTCACGGCACAAGGAAGCCAAACCCCTAGCCAAACCTAGGCTAGTCCTCTTGTTTCAAGGCACAAGGAAGCCCAAAATAATCAGGGTTAACACTAACCCTTTTACAAAACGATCAAGGAATGATAAAGAGAAGCTCCCACAATGAGCAAATATTCAGAGTATACTTTACAATTTTTGAAGCAATAAACTCAGCAAAATGAGGTCGAAGTAGCTGAAGTCTTGATTGCTTGAAAAGCTTCAAAGATCCGGACGACTTTTTGGAGCAATGAATGAACTTGAATGCACAGCAACAACCACTCAACAATATGCAATATGAGCTCTTTTCTTGGATTTTCTTTCTCTTTAAAAACTCTTTTCTGAATCGTCATGGTGTGCTTCAAATCCCACCTTTTTATAATCATCCAACAAGAAAAGATCCGTTAGATACATTAGGAACAAATGGAAATAAAAATGGAAGAAAATATAACCGTTATAAATGTTTCCCTTAAGCATTGAATGCTGATCTCCATTTGAGGAAGGAAGAGCACTGCAAAATTCAAAAATCCAAAAGTTAAGTGTAGCTTAAAATAGCAATAGAGAGAGTAAGAGAGGAAAAGCAAACTCAAGAACTCAGGCGGTAGTTGGCTGAAAGAATAACTCCAGGCAGCTGAAGCAAGAAACCATTCGGCCAAGACTTAAGCAAAAGTCCTCAGCTAGCTAGTCAGCTAGCTCACAAGAGAGGCCAAGGTTGAAAAAAGACGTCCAGAGGCAGCTCATTAGTTAGCTAAACAGGTTGCTAGTTAGCTCTCCAGCTAACTAACAGCAAAAGCAACGGCCAGGACAAAAAGGTCAGAACACTTAGTTAGCTCACCAGCTAACTAAACAATCGATAGTTAGCTCTCCAGCTAACTAACAGGCAAAACAAAAAGTCAGGAGAAAGTGCCGTTCATTGCCAGTTAGCTCCCCAGCTAACTAAAAAAGAGAACCTCTCGGCTGCAGGAATAACAGGAGATGGGGAGTTAGCTCTTCAGTTAGCTAAAAGATAGCCAGTTAGCTCACTAGCTAACTAATTCAAAAATAGTAAGAAACCGCCCAGCTTAGTTAGCTCTCCAGCTAACTAACGAAAAGATAGCTAGCAGCTAGCTTTCAGTTAGCTAAGCAGAGAAAGCAAAGCCAGTAGAGAGAGGGAGTTAGCTAAAAGTATTCCAGTTAGCTAACAAGCTAGCCAACCAGCTAGCTAAATTTATAGAGCGTTCGGCCAAGCACTGTGACGAGCATTTTAGTTAGCTGAAGAACTTCAGCTAGCTAACAAGCTAGCTAACCAGCTAGCTAAAATACAAGATCGTTCGGCCAAGCACTGAAATGTTTCCCAGCTAGCTGAAAGTCGTGCCAGTTAGCTAAATGGAATAACAAGCTAGCTAACCAGTTAACTCCCAAGCTAATAAAAATATTCAAAGCAAATTAAATGAAGTACTTTCTTACCAATGAAATTTTGCACGCAGATACTTACTTGCAAGGCGACCGAACTTCCCTGTATCAAGCTTAGAATTGCCTAATTGTTTTGTAATCATCAAAATCAATCTGGGGTCAACAATCTCCCCTTTTTGATGATGACAAAACCTTTAAGCACAAGGAGCAAATATAGGAAGTAGACAGGAGTGTAATCAGAAAACATTAATTTCTCCCCCTGTCAATCTGAATAAGTGAATCTTTTCTCCCCCTGAATATATGGAGTTATTACTTTACTCCATTCCTTAATGTATGCAATAATCTTCTCCCCCTTTTTGTCATTAATCAAAAAGAAGTTTGAAGAGTTTTGCAATAAATTTAAGCATAATATATCAAGGAGATGTAAGCAATCATACNTAGATAGTGTAATCAGAAAGATATTTATTTCTCCCCCTGTCAATCTGAATAAGTGAACTCTTTTTCTCCCCTGAATATATGGAGTTATTACTTTACTCCATTCCTTAATGTATGCAATAATCTTCTCCCCTTTTTGTCATTAATCAAAAAGAAGTTTGAAGAGTTTTGCAATAAATTTAAGCATAATATATCAAGGAGATGTAAGCAATCATACATAATTTGAGCAGTCATTCAGATCATTACAAAATAGAGTAATACAAACATTACACGCCATGGTCTCAAGTCATAAAACATAGTCATAAACATGCATCACAGAAAAGTACTAAGTACGGTTACAACATAAGTCAAACATAATCACTTGTCATCAGAAGAAGAAATATGCACTGAAGAAACATTTGGCTTGTGAAGATATTGGCTTGTCGGAGGAAGGCCGTGTCGGTGGAGTCCAAAGGTGCGGATGAGAAAAAGAAGCATCAGGCGCAGAGGCGGCAGAAAGAGTGATGAGAGTCTCCATGAGTTGACTCAGCCTTGAGAGGGTTGCAGTCCAATGGTCAACAACGTTTGCTGCATCCCGGGTCTGGGTCTCTGTAGATCTCATTCGATGCTCTACCTACTCTGCCTTAGTTTCAAAATTCTTAAGCTTACCTTTTAGGAAATTAATCTCTTTTAGGATCCGCTCCATGACAGATTCATTGTGATGAAAAACTCTTCCATTGAGAATGTTCACATCATGGACAAGTCTCTCAAGAATAAGTTTAAACTGAGATATGTTTTCAAAAATAGAAGAAATATGTGGAACGAGAGTCTGATCATTGACAGAAGAAGCACTGTCTCCAGAGCTTCGACTAGAAGAGGCAAGGGTCAATTCATTGATAATGAGGCGAATTTGATCATCACTTATACGTACTACAGGAAGAGGAGCAGGACCTTGATTGTCATTACGATAAGAAGGTCCAGGAGCATTCATATTGGGTGGATCAGATTGAAAAGGATTTTCATCATCAGACATAGCAGCAAGGTAAGGATTCGGATGGTTGAAGTCAAAGTTGAAGAAGTTCTGAGGAGAACAAGCAGATTGAGTTACAGTTGGCGGTGGCATTACAGTTGGCGGTGGCATACTAGACTGACCAGTTCTAGACCTAACCTTTAACCAAATACCATCCCGTTTGGCAAAGTCCATACGGTGCAGTGAATGAGCATTAAAAACGTCAGAGTGACGTAATGCCACTGCAGTTTCTCCCTTAAGCTTAATATTGAAAAACACAAATACATAAGTGAGAAACATTCCGTAGGGCAATGCAGCCTTAGATCTAGACAAGGATTCTTTCATTACGGTCAACATCAGTTGAGGTAGATCAACATGGTCTTCTATTAAGATGTCATACATTATGCATATGTCCCTATCATTTACTACATTAAACGAACCAGCACGAGGGGCTAGGATTTTGATGATGATTGTGAAACAATCTATTTTCTACAGATAGCATGTTGGCATCTAGAGTTTCAATATTACTGGCTTCACTATCATCAATATTAAGGATTAAACCTATTTTATATCCACGTTCACTGGGTAGGACTTCTAAGAAACCATCAGATGGAATATTAAGAGCACATCCTAATGTTTTGCAGTCTAGGTCGATTTTAGTCTTTTTCACAAAGGAAGAGATAGTTCCACTACCAAAAGAGATATTTTCATAAAATTCCTAATAAGCTCAGAATAAATAGGTCTCTTGGTAGAAAGAAGCTTATCCCAACCTTGATTAATTAAAGCTTTCCAATTTTAAAACCTTCTTGTTCTAAGAAGTTAAAATCAACTAACCTTCCATGAGCAAAGGATTTAGATGCAAGAAGGGAGTTGATATGAGATGAAGAAATAGAAGACTTTCGGCGAAGATCGGCACAATCATCATCTCTAGCGATGCCTTCTTCTTTGGAGCCATCCACTATCTTCAAGATGGATTGATTGAATGAATGGAGGAAAGAAAGAGATCAATGGAATGAAGAGAGGATGAGAGAGGGAGAGAGGACGCTCGGTGAAGACGCTCGTTGAGGGAGACGATCGTGGAATGAAAGAATTGATTTGGTAAAAAGTTTATATAGAGAGATGGCTTGATGGTTAGCTAGCCAGGTGACTGTTTGGTTGCCTGGTCAGGTAACTACCATGAATAAAATAAAAAAGGCTTCAAACGTCCGGTTGGTGGATGGATTTAAGGAAGTATAACAGTTGGCATTCATAAAGATGAAAAGACTTAAAGCATGCAGCATACTCAAGCAATTAATTTGACAGATGTTTCCTTTAATTGATTTGATTTAAACGATGTCACATCAATTAGATATCATATCAATTCATTAATTGATTCATTAAATGGTTGGATCAAACATTCCCAATTCTCTTCTGATTTCATAAAATTTTGTTTCATCAAGAGGCTTAGTGAAAATATCAGCAATTTGATTTTCAGTGTTTAGAAATTCAATAACAACATTTCCATTATTTACGTGATCTCTAATGAAATGATGTCTAATTTCAATATGTTTGGTTCTGGAATGTTGAATAGGATTCTTAGTTAAATTGATTGCACTTGTATTATCACATTTTATAGGTATAGCCTTTTGTTTAATACCATAATCTTCTAGCTGTTGCTTAATCCATAAAATTTGAGCACAGCAACTTCCAGCTGCAATGTATTCGGCCTCGGCCGTAGACAATGCTACTGAAGTTTGCTTTTTGCTAAACCATGAAATTAAGTTAACACCTAGAAACTGGCAGGTTCCAGTGGTTGATTTCCTATCTAATTTACATCCAGCAAAGTCAGAATCAGTGTATCCTATTAAATCAATGCTAGATTGTTTATCATACCATATACCCAAATTTATTGTTCCATTTAAATATTTAAATATTCTTTTAACCGCAAGCAAGTGTGATTCTTTAGGATTGGCTTGATATCTTGCACACATGCAAACACTAAATAAAATATCTGGCCTACTAGCAGTTAAATATAATAATGATCCAATCATGCCTCTATATAATTTTAAATCAACAGATTTTTCAGAATTATAAGATTCAAGTCTACATGATGAGCTCATAGGGGTACCGATACTCTTGGATGTCTCCATGCCAAACTTCTTGATCATTTCTTTGGTGTATTTGGATTGGCTTATGAAGATCCCATCTTTGCTTTGTTTAATTTGTAGTCCGAGGAAGTAGGTCAGCTCACCCATCATACTCATCTCGAACTCTCCTGCATAAGCTTAGCAAAGTCTTTGCACAAAGAATCATTAGTGGCACCAAATATGATATCATCAACATAGATTTGAATAATTAATATATCTTTATTTTTTTTTTAATAAATAAAGTTGTATCCACAGTTCCTCGAATAAAATCATTACTAATCAAGAATTTGCTTAATCTTTCATACCATGCCCGGGGCGCTTGCTTCAAACCATATAAAGCCTTGTTTAATTTGTAAACGTGATTTGGAAACAAGTGATTTTCAAAGCCGGATGGTTGTTCCACAAAAACTTGTTCAACAATATCCATTCAAGAAAGCGCTTTTAACATCCATTTGATACAATTTAAAATTCATATAACAAGCATAAGCAAGAAGTAATCTAATAGCTTCTAATCTAGCAACAGGGGCATAAGTTTCATCAAAATCAATCCCCTCCTCTTGATTATAACCCTTAGCTACCAATCTTGCCTTATTTCTAATTATATTACCATGTTCATCTAATTTGTTTCTATAAACCCATTTAGTTCCAATAATTTGATGATTATGAGGTCTTTCAATAAGAGTCCAAACATTATTTCTTTCAAATTGGTTAAGTTCCTCATGCATGGCATTAATCCAATTAACATCATTTTTAGCATCATCATAACATTTAGGTTCAATTTTAGATACAAATGCTAAATTATTACAAGCATCTCTAAATGACGATCTAGTTCTAACTCCTTGAGAAGGATCACCAATAATTAGATCTTTGGGGTGACTAAGAACATACCTCCAACCTCTTTCTAATTCATCATTACCTTGTGAGGCTTCAGGTAGGTCAGCGTTCCCTTCTCCATTTACCTCTTGTGTATCTGTGTCGCTCTTATCCTTCAGTGTGATGTCCTTGAATTGATCTTCAATGTCATCTGCATCATTTATACCTTTTCCTTCCTTGATGGAAGATCATTAGATTCATCAAAGATAACATGAATTGATTCTTTAACTACTAAAGTCTTTTTTGTTGAATATTCTGAAAGCTCTACTATGTAAAGAATATCCGAGAAAAATTCCTTCATCAGACTTAGCATCAAATTTATCAAGGTTTGATTTTCCATTATTTAATACAAAACATCGGCATCCAAAAACATGAAAGTAACTTATATTAGGTTTTCTTCCTTTCCAAAGTTCATATGGAGTCTTTTTCAAAACAGGTCTGATTAATGCACGATTTAAAATATAACATGCAGTGTTAATAGCTTCTGCCCAAAAATATTTTGGAAGATTGCTTTCACACAACATGGTACGTGTCATTTCCTCTAATGTTCTATTCTTTCTTTCAACTACTCCATTTTGTTGTGGTGTTCTTGGTGCAGAAAAATTATGTTCAATTCCATTTTCATTACAAAATTCTTCAAAAGATTTTTTCAAATTCTTTTCCATGATCACTTCGTATCAAAACAGAAGAATTCTTTTCGTTTGTAATTCTTTTGAATAATTTTTGAAATGCTGAAAATGCTTCGTCTTTACTAGATAGAAATAAAACCCATGTAAGCGAGAGAAATCATCAATAACAACAAAACCGTATCTTTTTCCTCCTAGACTAGTTGTTCTGGTAGGACCGAATAAATCCATATGCAAGAGCTCCAAAGGTCTAGTGGTTGAAACTAAATTCTTTGATTTAAAAGAAACTCGGGTTTGTTTTCCAAATTGACAAGCATTACAATTTTATCTTTTTCAAAACAAGTTTTGGCAAACCATGTACTAAATCCTTCTTAATTAATTTAGATAGTAAATCCATGCTTGCATGAGCTAGCCTACGATGCCATAACCAACTATTATCAGTTTTATTATTTGTAGCAACTAGGCAATCAATATTTTGATCATCCAAATCATTTAAATTAACAAAGTATACATTACCATGCCTATGACCAACAAATTTCATATTTTCATTAGCAGGATTTTTAACAATGCATAGAGATGATTTAAAAGTTACATTAAATCCTTTGTCACATAGTTGACTAATGCTAAGTAAATTGTGTTTCAGTCCTTTCACAAGCAAAACATTATCAATATAAGCATGAGGTGTGATACCTATTTTTTCAATGCCAATTATTTTTCCTTGGCCATTATCACCGAAAGTAAACACCTCCATCTTTTGCTTCCAAAGTGATGAATTGCGATTCATCACCGGTCATATGTCTTGAGCACCCGCTATCCAAGTACCATTGTCTTTTAATTGCTCGGGTTGCAAGACACACCTGCATACACAATTTCAATTTTTTTTTTAGGTACCCAAGCTTTTTTGGGTCCTTTGGGGTTAGTCAAGATGGTTCCTTTTGGAACATTTTTTTTTATCTTTTGTGTTTGACAAATATAAGCTTTGTGTCCAATTTTTTCACATTTAAAACATGTAATCTTAGTAGAATCATCAGCATGCTCATAAATATTTTTCAAAAATTTTTGTCTTTTAAAAGTATTGTATCCAAGACCAGCTATATTGTAAACAGCTCTTTGACTATTTAAAATCATTTCTAATTTTTCTAAACTTAGACTAAATCTATCAACAATTGGTTTTAATTTATCCACTTCATTTTTCAAATCTTGGTTTTCCTTTAACAATGATTCATTATCCTTTGAAATTCTTTCTTTTCAAGAGTAAGATTTTTGATTTCATTTTTCAATTCTTTGCTTTTTAAACTTAAATTTTAAAATCATCAATAAGTTCATAAAATGCACATTGTAATTCATCAAAGGTAAAGTCATCTAAAAAGTTAGAGCTTACCTCATCATTATCAGCCATGAAGCAAACATTTGCAACTTCAGTTTTCTCTTCATCTTCTGAACTTGTTGCTTCACTGTCGCTCCAAGTGGCCATCATTGCCTTCTTCTTTATTCTTTTAGATCCTTTCTTTAATAGTGGACAATCTGGTCTGATGTGTCCAGGCTTCTTGCACTCATAGCATGTAGGAGGTTCACTCTTATCTTTGCTATGGTCTCCTTTGACAAATTGTTTTCTTTTTCCAAATTTCTTTCTCTTCATGAACCTTTTAAATTTTCTTGAAATAAGTGTCATTTCATCATCTTTCTCACTGTCACTAGTGGTTTCTTCACTTTCATCTTCTTGAGTTACACTCTTCAAAGCCATAGTCCTTTTCTTCTTTGATTCATCTTCATTGATATGTTGTCGTTGCTGAAGCTCATGAGTCATCAAAGAACCGACCAACTCTTCAAGTGATAAATTGTTGAGATCTTTGCTTCTTGAATTGCAGTGACTTTTGCTTCCCATGTCCTAGGTAAAGATCTTAAGATTTTTCTAACAAGATCACTGTTAGCATAAGATTTTCCAAGACTTTTCAATCCATTAATAATATCAGTAAATCTTGTAAACATATCAGTAATATTTTTAGCAGGATCCATCTTAAATAATTCATACTTATGAACAAGCATATTTATTTTGGATTCCTTGACTTGATTTGTACCCTCATGGGTGACTTCAAGTCTATCCCAGATTTCCTTAGCAGACATACAAGTAGATATGCGATTAAACTCATTTGCATCAAGAGAGCAATAAAGAACATTCATAGCCTTAGCATTTAATTGAGCTAATTTTTGTCTTGCTCATCCCATTCAGATTCAGGCTTTGCAATATTAACATTTTCAATCATAATAGTGGGTATGTGTGTCCATTAATTATGATTCCCCATAAACATAATCTAGTGCTTGAATGAAGATTTTCATTCGTGCTTTCCAATATGTGTAATTTGTTCCATTGAACAAAGGTGGTCTATTAGTTGATTGTCCTTCAGTCAACATAGAACTCATTGGGATTACTACTGATCTTTGGCTCCAAGCTAATCAAAGCTATAGAAATCAAGAGCACTATGCTCTGATACCACTTATTGCCCAGATGTAGCAACCCAAGAGGGGGTGAATTGGGTTATAAAAAAAATTGATTACTATGCAAGTATGTGCTTAAACCCTAATTTTGATTTGCAGCGGTGTAGTGGAGTGCACAGAATGATAACAGTAGAGAATCAAACAACCACAAACACACAGAAGTTTATAGTGGTTCGGTGCCAAACTCAGCACCTACATCCACTCCCAAAACCTATGGGAATTTCACTAATCGTATAACAACGATTACAACCTCTAGCCAAACCAGGCTAGCCCTCTTGTTTATACGGCACAAGGTAGCCAAAAACCCTAGCCAAACCAGGCTAGTCTCTTGTTTCACGGCACAAGGAAGCCAAATCCTCTAGCCAAACCTAGGCTAGTCCTCTTGTTTTAAGGCACAAGGAAGCCCAAAATAATCAGGGTTAACACTAACCCTTTTACAAAAACGATCAAGGAATGATAAAGAGAAGCTCCCACAATGAGCAAATATTCAGAGTATACTTTATAATTTTTGAAGCAATAAACTCAGCAATAAATGAACGAGGTCGAAGTAGCTGAAGTCTTGATTGCTTGAAAAGCTTCAAAGATCCGGACGACTTTTTGAAGCAATGAATGAACTTGAATGCACAGCAACAACCACTCAACAATATGCAATATGAGCTCTTTTCTTGGATTTTCTTTCTCTTTAAAAACTCTTTTTCCGAATCGTCATGGTGTGCTTCAAATCCCACCTTTTTATAATCATCCAACAAGAAAAGATCCGTTAGATACATTAGGAACAAATGGAAATAAAAACGGAAGAAAATATAACCGTTATAAATGTTTCCCTTAAGCATTGAATGCTGATCTCCATTTGAGGAAGGAAGAACACTGCAAAAATTCAAAAATCCAAAAGTTAAGTGTAGCTTAAAATAGCAATAGAGAGAGTAAGAGGAAAAGCAAACTCAAGAACTCATGCTGTAGTTGGCTGAAAGAATAACTCCAGGCAGCTGAAGCAAGAAACCATTCGGCCAAGACTTAAGCAAAAGTCCTCAGCTAGCTAGTCAGCTAGCTCACAAGAAAGGCCACAGTTAAAAAAGACGTCCAGAGGCAGCTCATTAGTTAGCTAAACAGGTTGCTAGTTAGCTCTCCAGCTAACTAACAGCAAAAGCAACGGCCAGGACAAAAAGGTACAAAACACATAGTTAGCTCACCAGCTAACTAAACAATCGATAGTTAGCTTTCCAGCTAACTAACAGGCAAAACAAAAGAGTCAGGAGAAAGTGTGCCGTTCATTGCCAGTTAGCTCCCAGCTAACTAAAAAAGAGAACCTCTCGGCTGCAGGAATAACAGGAGATGGGGAGTTAGCTCTTCAGTTAGCTAAAAGATAGCCAGTTAGCTCACTAGCTAACTAATTCAAAAATAGTACAGAAACCGCCCAGCTTAGTTAGCTCTCCAGCTAACTAACGAAAAGATAGCTAGCTTCCCAGTTAGCTAACGAAAAGATAGCTAGCTTTCCAGTTAGCTAAGCAGAGAAAGCAAACGGCCAGTGGAGAGAGGGAGTTAGCTCTTCAGCTAACTAAATTTTCAAATCGCACGGCCACACGTTTACCTGTGAAAAATAGTTAACTAACCAGTTAGCTCCAGGATAAAATAGTTAGCTAAGCAGTTAACTAAAAGAAACGTCAGCTAGCTAAAAATCTTTCAGCTAGCTCACCAGTTAACTAGAATTTAATACTATTCGGCTAAGACAACTGGAGTTAGCTAAAGACGTATTCCAGTTAGCTAACAAGCTAGCCAACCAGTTAACTCCCAAGCTAATAAAATATTCAAAGCAAATTAAATGAAGTACTTTCTTACCAATAAATTTTGTACGCAGATACTTACTTGCAAGGCGACCGAACTTCCCTGTATCAAGCTTAGAGTTGCCTATCTATTTTGTAATCATCAAAATCAATTTGGGGTCAACACTTTCGATCGATGATCTTCAGCATCCTCACTAGTCACTTCAATATCATTTATAAATATAATTTTTTAAAACATTATTATTTATAAATATAATTTTTTAAATTAAATATATAATAATATATAAATTTTTAATAAATTTAATTTAGAGGTATTTTAAAATTTTGATGTTATATGGCTAGTGATTTATTTGTCATACAAATACAGTAATCAATATTACAATTACATTACCTGTATATACAAAACATAGTAATGTATGTTGTAGGTAATCCACGTTACCATTTAGGATTGCTGGTGATGCACCAAATGCAACCTCAAAATCATCCAATATGCACTTTTTATAATAAAATTAATAAAATATATTAGTCTATGATTATGTTTTTATTTTTTTTAATTATTAGAAAAAAGAGTAGAAATCGTATTGGGCTCGAGTTATTTCTCTAGTCTTCATATCTTTAGATTTTAATTCAAATCATATATATATATATATATATATATATATATATATATATATATATATATGGGCCAAATCGAATTGGTCTTATTCAAAGTCAAAGCCCGGCCCACCGCAATGGGCAAAAATAATATGGCCCAGACCCTCTAAATTTCAAACTCTGAAGACCCAGGCTTTATCTGGCCCATGACGGAGCCTTCTCTCAATCCTTCAATTCTAGCATAGATGGGTCTTGAATTGATAATTTTTCATTCCCACCTAATTCAATTTCATTATAAGCTAAATTCAAGTTAGATGGATTTACTTAGGTCAAGTTGGATTAGTTGAGTTTAGCTATGGTATTAGACTATATTAGATTGAATAAAAATATTAAGATAGGAGAAATATTTAAAATAATTTTGTTAGATTAATATATGTTGAATTGAGTTGTTAATCAATTTCAATTATATACTTTCATATAATTTAATAAGATTACAAAGAAATAAATATAAAAATATATAAAAACATCTATGAAAATAAATATGAATAATTTATTTATTTATATATAAGATTGGATTTAGATTTGATCCAGTTTGACTTGAGTTAGGACTATACTTAACTTGGGTTAAAGATTAATTCTACTCAAATTTTACTAAAAATTAGGTCGAAATTTTTAAGGCCAAACCTAACGTATGATTTATAGAATTCTAATCCAAGCCTATTCAATTAACAAACTGCAAAAAGAAATCTAGATTAAGCCTAACCCGAATTAAATCCTTTTGGTTAGATTTATGACATCATAATAATGGTGCTAATGATTTGAGACAAGCCTGTTATTAGTATATTATATTTTTGTTATATTTTGGTGCACTTTTTTAAGGATAAGTTATTAACCTTTGTTAGGTTCTTTACTTTTTTTATAATTCTAAATTACTGTATTTTTTTTGGTGCAGACGGACGATCACACCAATTTAGGGTGAGTTGAACTCGATATCAGAATATAATATTTGAGTAAGAATAATAGGGCATGGGTCGTCTTACTTCCAGCTCCAAAAATCATAGTAATAGGCCATCCTAGCGGCAATCCAATCAGCCGCTGAATTAGCCTTTCGATAGATGTGCCGAATCTGGGTGCTATCGCTCCCTGAAGTATAGATCGGATGTCGCAAATCAAGAGGATGGTAGGCAAGTGGTCACTGGATTCCTGACAGAGCCAGCGATAATAGTAACAGAATCTTCCTCAATAATAAGACTGCGGATACCCAGGTTCCAAAAGGTATAGAAAATACCAGCCCATGCTACATACAGCTCAGCAAGGGGCATCGAGAAGTCAAGAAGGCTGAATCCTTCAATCATCAATATAGCACCATTCGACCTACGAATCACAAAAGCCAATGGTATTTACTACATTTTTTCATTTCATGGTTTGAGCATAACATGACAATGGCTACCACAAAGGACAATAATTACTAGTGTAGCGATAATAAAAAGATATTTTTTTATCATAGCCAATGGTAATTGGAATTAGTAAAGAAATTATTTTTCTATTTTAATTATCAATTTTATTATACCAGTAGTAAGGTTTATATAATTCTTGCCGCATTATTGCTCCTAGACAGTTCTCAACAAATAATAAAACAGTTAATGAGATCTTCAATGATGTAGGTTAAGACAAGTTGTAAAATTTTTAGAACCTTTCACTTTTTTTAAGTAAATAAGTTATATAACATCTTAATGACAAGTTGTAAAATTTTTAGAACCTTTCACTTTTTTAAGTAAATAAGTTATATAACATCTTAATGATTAAAGCCTCCTCTCGTGACTTTATTTTTGACATAAGATACTTTTATGACCATTTTACAAGAAGGGCTTTCTTTCTATTCCATAAAGGAAAAGTTTTTGTACAATGCTTCAGTGCAGGCCATCCTGCACTAGGCGCGATAATTTGCCCATACATAGGCCCGTACCAAAGGATCCATCCATGGGTCCCACAGTGCATACGCATCAGCCCACATGCATGTGAATCACTGCGCTCGATGCAGGCTATCCTGCATCGTGGGCGATGTACAAAGACTTTTCTTTTCATAAAAATATGGCCCACTATGGCCTTGTCGTCGGGTGGACTAGCATGAACTTCCCTTGCTTTAGCTCTCTTCTATTACAAAATGTTCATTGCCATGATAGTTAGCCAGAAAATTTACCTCACTGAATGAGCATGGATGGAAGATTGATCGATTTATGCAATTAATAATATTTAGAAATCAAAAATCTCAAACACAAAGAAGAGGATATATAGCATCATTTAATAGAAGTAGAAAACTAAAAATAAAGAGCATACACAACTATAAATAAATAATAATAATCAAAGCAAAAATTGAAAAAAAAGAATAATACTAATTAAGAATAAAAATAAAAAAATAAAATTGTTTATTTCTTGCGTATGACTGGTTAAACTAAAAATTAGAATAAAAGTTTTTTCTCCCTTTTTTTTTTTTCTTTTTTCATTCTATGCTTCCATTCATACCAAAGAAACCAAGGAATAGTAATAATGATTCTTGACTAAAGTTGCAACTACTATCATATGAATCATCATCGTTGCATCTAAATAGTAGAGATAATCCAAGTAGAGGCCTATATTTTAAACCGGAGAAGCCCATTATATTTTGATGGTAAAAAATAACTTCATTCGACTAACTTGGTAGGGTGGAACTTGAAGTTCTACCTTCTCATTGTGCCATAATCTTAGGGTAGTTTTAAATTTTAATATAATTATTAGCTTGTGCACTATATTTTATTATTCTAATTTGTCAAAAAAATTCTTCAAACAGCTTATTTCTAATAATTTGACAATGTCAACATGTCCAAAATTTTTTGTTGTATTCAACTGTAATGGTAAAGATTTCTTAAGGGAGGCAAAAGTTATGAAAAATTAAAAGATGCTAGCTGTTCCTGCGTGCCTCTAATATAGCTGGGTCAACATAATAAATTCTCATGCGTTGGAATGCAATCTTATGGTTATAGTTGCAGAAGAACAATCAACAATACAACATTAAATTAGAAGAGAGGTTTGAATTCTTACACAAACCAAACCAAATTCAGGAAGGGCTACACGACCATCTGGTCTTCATGATGATCTTGGAATAGACGTACGTAGGATTATTTTTGTCCAAAATTTCTTGGACTGAAACTTGGGCCGGCAACTAAAATGAATTATTTTGGAAGAAACTTCGGCCGGCAGCTAAAATTAATTATTTTGGTTTGATTCTGAATTCAGGACCTCTCCAGGATTCAGATGATTGTTTTGCTTGCCACAAATACTTTTTTAGACAAGGACTTCATCCACCCGTAATTTCAGCTACTATGAACGTGACTTTTTTTTTTTTGTTAACTCAAGAAGTTGGTCTATTCTTTTGGAAGATATATTGGAATCAGGCTTCTGGTATGAACAGCTTAGCTAATTCGTTTGGTTGACATTGTTCTTCCACCACAACTGAGTTTCAGTCCACCTGTAAGTGAAAGTTAGAGGACCCAAATGAATTTTGAACCAAAGATATATTTCCACCCAAACTTTATAAGTTGGTATAATTAATTGAAAAAATAATAACTCAGTTAAAATTTCAAATAAAGTTTACACGTACTTTTGGAGTGATTTTTTTTTTCTTCTTCTTCAAGAAAACAAAACCAACCTTGATTGAGCTCGACTGTGTTAGTTTCAATTCAATACTGATGGTCTTGGATTTTAAAAGTTAAGAACTGATATTGATTAGATGAATTCTGGATTAGTCTCTAACCTGAGCTAGCCCAAACCTAGCACTCTCTTGCCAGTATCTTTGTTAATAAAGAACGTACTGGTGCTTTGAGGATCGTGCGCATCTCTCTCTGATTCTCTTTGGTAGAAGTGCTTTAAGATTCGTGCTCATCTCTTCTTCTTCTTCGATCTCCGGCGTTCTCTCGAGTCTCTGTCTGAGCTTCCTCCGGGTTTGTTCTTCCCTGCTCCCCCTCCCATCTATGGCGTCTGATGGGGCAGCCAGTGGATGGGCTTCTGGAAGGAAGGGGATGTCGTCCGGTTTCTGTTGGGTATCATCAGCTCCATCTCCGGCTGTGGTGGCAAGATTGGAGGCCTCCTTTCCAAATGTTGTAGGATTCCCGGTGACGGAATTGGAGTCTGAGATCGTTGGATGGCAGTCTAGGGCCGTTCTTGTTCGGTCTTACCAGCGGTGGGTTCCGGCCGAAGCTCTCCTCCGAGAGTTTAGGCGCGCCGGTGTTCAGGGGGACATCGTCCCTATCAGCTTGGCATTCAGATGCCATATTTTTCGGTTCGAAGATCCGAATGCCTGCTCCCTGTGTTAAATCGGCCATGGACTGTTAATAGTCAAGTTATTGGGACGGAACCATGGAAGCCGGAATTCATCCCGTCGGAGGAATCCATTCCTTCGGCTATGGTGTGGGTGAGATTACCAAACTTGCCAATGGAATTCTGGAAGGAAGAGTTCCTCAGGGCGATTTTGGAGACAGCAGGGCAACTCATAGGTGCGGATGCTCCCACGTTGGCGAAGAACAGAGGGGGCTTCGCTCGGGTTTGTGTACGGATTGATCTCCGTCGTCCTCTTCGGCCGGGGACGCGTATTCAAGGAATCCATAATATTTTCTGGCAACAGTTTACGCATGAGAGTTTGGAGGGGATCTGTTCTCTCTGTGGCTCAATTCACTTGAGCGGCCCTTGTTCCTTGTCGTCTGGGACTGTGGATGAGGATGCTGCGTCCCGTTCGAACTTTGGCCCCTGGATTGCCGCTATTCGTCAATGGAAGATTGTCTCTGATTCTCTTCGGGAGGAGAAGAGGAAGCCTATCTCGACGGCGCAAGGGGATTCCAGTTGTTCTGCTGCTGCTCAGCATAATTTTGGGGGGCATCGACCGGGTGTTGAAGATGCAGAGGGATGGACTGCTCCAGTGAAGGTTGCTCGCAGGAGGGCCCATTCTTCTTCCAAGGTTGTTTTGATCCCACACTCTGCTCCAGTGAGTGCCTTGTGTGAGAAGAAGCAGGGATGTTCAGCTATCAAGGGCGTGCCGGGAGTGGTCCTGTGTGCCAGAAACAAGGATTCTAAGCAGGATATTGAGAAGGCTGAGCTGAATGGATCCCCTGGGATTAGCCCGATTGATCCCCTGCCTCCTTTTTCCTCTGAATGTTCAGAAGCAGTGTCTGTGCCGGGAGATGCTTTATGTGCCGGTTTTAATGAAAATAAGAGAGCTTTGATGGAGTCAGTTTCATGTGCCGGATCAAATGAAGTTCAGAAGGGTTTTTTAAACTCAGCTAAGGAGGGGTCCCAAGTTATTGCAAAGTCTAATACAATGGTGATTAAGAACCCTTTTGTCTCCCTCGGGTCGAGTATGGCCTCTGGTTCTCTTCAGGGCAATCGGGATGCTTTTCCTGGTCCCCTTAAAAGGGCCAGACCAGTTGATTGCCCGGCGCCTAGGTCATTCTCTAAATCAGAGAAACGTAAGGGAAAAGGAAAGGCGGTTATTCCTACAAGCACTGGGGTAATAATCGGTTCTCCTGATAGGATGACCCTGCCCCCCGGCTATCAGAAAGGAACCATGGATGTTCATGTGGTTGCCTTCACATCTCTGAAAGCCTCTATATCTGACTCCCCTTCTATCTCTCGGGTAAATGGATCCCCTTCTAAAGAGTTGTCTGAAGATGCTCCCATGGTGTCAGTTCTGCAACCCGTATCCAATGATCCGGACCTCAGTCAGATGTCGGATCAGGATCTCCAGTTGCTGTGTCCTGACTCGGGAGGCCTTTCAGATTTGGTTATGACGGGAGCTCCGGATGGGATATGAGGTACCCTTGCTTATTTTCTATGAAGATTATAATATGGAATGTCCGAGGAGCATTGAAACCATCTTTTCGATCCTCCTTTGGTAGGCTATTGCAGATTCATCATTTTGATATTTGTTTTATTGAAACTCGGTTGTCGGGCCTTAGCCTTCAACGTTTCCGGCGGCGGGTCTCCCATGACTGGTCTTCCTATGCTGTTGAAGCTACTGGACTATCTGGGGGCATTATGGCTCTCTGGCGGAACCCTGCCATCCGTGTTGATGCTTTTCATCATAATCATCAGCAAGTAGGCCTTGTCATCTCTGAGGGATCTTCTCCGCCTTGGTTGCTTCTGGGTGTCTATGCCAGCACTGATTTTCGTCAGCGGCGGGGTCTCTGGTCGGAGATTCACACGTTATTAGCCCAGGGTTTTCCGACCCTTATTGCTGGTGATTTCAATTGTATATTGGATGCTTCTGAGAAGCGGGGGGGTCGCCGATTTGTAGATTCTCCGAATTCTATGGAGTTTCGCTCATTTATCTCTGCGGCGGGTCTTATTGATTTGGGTTATTCTGGGCCACAGTTTACTTGGTGTAACAACCGGAGCGGGTCTGCTCGAGTGTCGGAGAGATTGGATCGGGCTTTGGCTTCTTCAACTTGGATGCAGTCCTTTGCCTGTGCTACCAATACCCACCTCCCGCGGATTGCGTCGGACCATTGTCCCCTTCTCATCTCTACTGAGCGGTCATCGTATAGGAAGGGGCCCTTTCGGTTCGAACAGTTTTGGACGCATTATTCTTCAGCCAGGTCCTTGATTAGGCAGGTGTGGCATATGCCAGTTAGAGGGAATTCTACTTATCGTCTCTCCCATCGATTAGAGCTTGCTAAGCGCAGACTATTATGGTGGCAGAAAAGAGATGTGGGAAACCTAATGCAGAATGTCCAGGCTGTGGAAGCTGTCATCTCTACTCTTCAGGTTAAGGAGGATGAGGAGGGTCAGCTATCGGAGATTGATCTTCAGGCTCTAAGGAGGAATTTGGCTATGCATCATTCGTTGCTTTGGCAGCAGGAGACTTATTGGCGTCAGCGGTCTCGGATTCAGTGGTTAAAGGAAGGTGACCGCAACACCAGGTTCTTTCATCAGGCCACTGTTGCCAGGCGTGCAGTCAATCGTATCAGGCGTATTAGTGATGCAGAGGGTACTATTTTGGAGGATGAGGGGGCTATTACTGAGCAGGTTCTTCATTTCTTTCAGTCTCGCTGGTTGGAAGTCTCTGGCTCTGACTCTCCCATTATCACTGGCACTCGGAATGTTAGAGTTTGGGATAGCGAGAATGCTAGCTTGACTCGGGAGGTCTTGGCGGAGGAGATTCGTAATGCTGTTTGGGCTTTGGGACCTGATAAAGCCCCGGGCCCAGATGGTTTTCCGCCTTATTTCTTCCGCTTCTACTGGGATATTGTAGGGCAGGATGTTACCTCGGCTATTCAGTCTGTTTTCTCTTCCAGACATATTCCTCCGGATTGGCAGAGGACATTTCTCGTCTTGATTCCTAAAAAAGCTAATGCTCTGCTTCCTCAACATTATAGGCCGATAAGTTTATGTACCACACTATACAAAGTTTGCGCCCATATTATTGTTACTCGATTGCAGGGGCTGATTCCTAGGCTTATCTCTATGGAGCAGGGTGCCTTTATCCGTGGCCGCAGTATCTCAGATAATGCTCTCATTGCTCAGGAATTTATGCATGACCTCCAGCGCGCCTCTTGTCGACAGTCTCTTATGGCTGTCCAGTTGGATATGGAGAGAGCTTATGACAGGATGAGCTGGATATTTCTGCGTCAGTCGTTACAGGCATTTGGTTTTGATGATCTTTTTATTGAGTGGATCATGGCTTGTGTCCAAGGGCCCACCTTTTCTATCATCATTAATGGTAGTCCGACTGAGTTTTTTTCCTCTGCTGTTGGTCTCCGACAAGGATGTCCTCTCTCTCCATTTCTGTTTGTTCTGTGCGCTGACGACCTGTCTCGTGCTCTTAATCTGGCGTTGGAGGATCTCTATTACAACCTTACATGCCGGGGCCTCATGGACCTCCTCTAACCCACCTTCTCTTCGCTGACGACTGCATCCTGCTTAGCCCAGCTTCTATTCAGAATGCAACCACCTATTCGGCCATTATTCAGGCTTATTGTCGGGCATCGGGTCAACGGATCAACTTACAGAAATCTATCCTCTGTTTCAGCCCATCGGTCTCCCCCCACTGTCGTGCCACTTTCCGGTTGTTAGGGATTTCGACAGTTTCAGATCGACTGACCTACCTAGGAACCCCTCTTACGGGACGTCGGCCCACGCAGCAGGACTTTGGGGACCTTGAGCATCGGATCTCTGCTAGGTTGGACCAGTGGCAGGTGTCGGGCCTTTCTATGATGGGACGTATCACTTTAATCCGTTCTATTCTTACATCGCTCCCTATCTATCTGTTATCCAATGCTCTGATCCCGACTATCTTCCTTCGTAGGCTAGAGAGACGTATTCGGGATTTCTTGTGGGCATCTATGCAGGGAGGTCGTGGTATTCATTTATTGGCCTGGGACATGGTCTGTTTGCCGATAAGTGAGGGTGGGTTGGGGATTCAATCCCTGGTGCTCCGTCGCGAGGCTATCATTGCTAGGCATGCTTCCAGATTCTTGCTGGACCCTCACAGTTTATGGAGTACAGTCATGCGGGGCAGATATGGTGGTTGGTCTTCGGGTTTTGAAGTTAGCATCCCTCGTGGTTGTTCCTGTTTATGGCGTGCCATCTGCCGGGCCGCCCGATAGTCATGACTGATATTCACTGGATGATAGGGGATGGGAGGTCAGTTGATGTCGTCCAGGACTCTTGGATAGCTGATCTTCCCTTATCTCGATGGCCAACTTTTATAAGCTCTGAAGTAGATTCCACATTGTGTGTCTCTTCTCTGATCAGTCAGGAGAGTGCTGCTTGGAACACTACCATGGTTCTTCGGTTATTCGGAGCGGAGCTTGCTCATCGGATTCTGGCCATGCCTCTACCTATTTCTGTAGGGCCGGATCACAGGCTGTGGCGCCGATCTGTCTCCCTTGTGCTCCTACTAGAGAATTGGTGGCCCGCTTCCGTTCTCAGGCCGTTGGTCTTAGTGATGTTGCTTGGATATGGAGACTTCCTGTTCACCCAAGAATTCAGCTATTCTTGTGGAAGATCAAGTGGGATCGCTTACCTACTTGCTCTCTTCTGGCTGATCGGGGCCTCTCCATATTACCTCTCTGTCCGATATGCGGGATGCAGGTTAAATCTATTGACCATGTTCTATTCTTATGTTCTCATGCATCTCAGATATGGCAGATGACCTATTTTAACCCATGGATGCTGGAGGATGGACCAATCCGGCTTTCCTTCCTGAATGCTCTTCGGTCGCCTTCTCAGTACAGATCTTATTCTCAGGGTGTATTATCTGCCTATGTGGCTTATCATATCTGGTTGACCAGGAATAAGATTGTCTTTGCTGAGGAGACGGTCTTCTCAGGCGATCATCCGTCGTGCTCTCTCTCATGCAAAGGAGTACACTCGCTGTTACCTTACTGTTCACACTGACGGACCTGGCCTCTGGGACCCCCTGCGGCTTTGGCAGCGAACCGTACCACGGTCTTCATTTCTTGGGTGTCCCCACCTCCGGGTTATGTCAAAGTGAACTTTGACGGCTCTGTCTCTGATCGTTCTGCTGGATCAGGTTTTGTCATCCGAGGGTCGAATGGGCAGTTATTAGCAGCTGGCGGCTACAGCTCAATCGACATTTCGGTTCCTATGGCTGAGCTACAGGCGGCATTGGTTGGTATCACACATGTTGTACGACATTTGGGCTATCGGCGGCTGATTATTGAGGGTGACTCACTTACGATTATCAGATGGATTAAGCGGGAGGGGGACTCCTATTCTTGCCTTAATCCTCTGATTAGAGACATTTCAGTCACTCTTCAGTCTACTAGTGCTTTTCAGATTCAGCATAGCTATCGGGAAGCCAATGCTGCGGCTGATTATGTTGCTTCTGCTGTTGCTCGCAACCCTGGCCGGTGGATTTGGCATCCTGGGATACCTTGTCCTGTCTTACTACAGCAAATTTTGTACTCAGACGCTTCGGGTTGACTCACGCCAGAGTGGTGTGATCGCCCGGCTGTAACAAAAAAAAAAAGAACGTACTGCTTTGGACCTCAAGGTGCCATTAAATATTTCATCTACGATTGCTAAGGTGTTCTGCCAGCAACGATGAAGTGCAAGAGGTCCATATCATTTCAATATATACCACAACTGATTCCTATTTTTATCTGATGTGGCTAATGCAGCATGAGGGCAATCATGGCAAAATTAAAAGCTTAAGGCGTCCTACCCCGGCATCTTCAAGTCAGCCGAGTCGGCCTCGACTTTTCCTGATCGGTCCTGCTTGGCCCCGGTATCTCCAAGTCGGCCGAGTCGGCCCCGACCTTCCCTAGTCGGTCCTGCTCGGCCCCGGCATCTCTAAGTCAACTGAGTCGGCTCCGACCTTCCCTGGTCGGCCCCGCTCGACTCCAACATCTCCAAGTCAGCCGAGTCGGCCTCGACCTTTCCTGGTCGGCCCTGCCCGGCCCCGGCATCTCCAAGTCGGCCGAGTCGGCCCCGACCTTCCCTGGTCGGTTCCGCTTGGCCCCGGCATCTCCAAGTCAGCCAAGTCGGCCCCGACCTTCCTGGTCGACCCCGCTCGGCCCCGATATCTCCGAGTCGGCCCCAACCTTTCCTGATTGGTCCCGCTTGGCCTCGACATCTTCAAGTCGGCTGAGTCGGCCCCGACCTTCCCTAGTCGGCCCCGCTCGGCCTCAGCATCTCCAAGTCGGCCGAGTCGGCCCTGACCTTTCCTAGTCGGCCCCGCTCGGCCCCCCCTGGCATCTCCAAGTCAGCCGAGTTGGCCCCGACCTTCCCTGATCGGCCCCGCTCAGCCCCAGCATCTCAAAGTTGGCTGAGTCGACCCCGACCTTCCCTGGTCGGCCCCGCTTGGTTTCGGCATCCCCAGGAGAGCCAAGATGGCTCTGATTTTCCCAAGCCGGTCCCAGGACGGTCCTGGCCATTCAAGCCACCATCTTTCTGACTCACGCCGTCTGACATCGCCAAGCCCAACTACCACACCGTCGATGGGACCATACCTAACTACCCGTTAGCTCCACTGACTGATGGGACTTGGCTCACCAACCGCTATTTTCCCCTCTCCGATGGGATAGGACCCACCAATCGGTCCAGATTCATGCAACCCCCACGAACCCTGCGGACATTCCTTTCTCATGGAACTCCACGTGGTCATACAGGTGTCAACCACCTATAAAAGGGTAAGTCCACTCAAGGACCAGGTACGCAAACTTAAACACTCGTTACTCTACCACCCAGAGAGGGATCCCCTTGTCTTGGAGGCGGCTCCTCTCCCCCAGAAGAGCTCGTTTGAGCTCTTCCTTAGCTGTGACCTCGATTGCTGACTTGAGCGTCGGAGGGTCCTCACCGGAGCACCCCTCCGGTCTGGGGACTTCTTGCTGGCCATCTAGCTTGGCGAGGATCCACTGATTAAGCAGTTTTCTTTTCCTGACATTCAAGACCGGCGATCGGGCGTCATTAGATTGGCGCGCCAGGAAGGAGGTTGCTTGCTTAGTTTTCTGCAATACCTAGCAGCGAACTCTTGCCCCCTCTTCTTTTTTCACCAAGCCATGTGGTGACGCGAGCTCAGGATGCTTTCATCAGTTGTCCGATGGGGCATCTCCCATCGGCTAAGCAATAGGAAGCTAATCCCCCTGCTGCCGATCCATCCATCACCTATCCACCACTGGAGGCAACTGTCCCAGTGGAGCAGCTGGCGGCCCTCACCCGACAAGTCCAAGCTCTCACCGCCATGGTCCACAGACTTCAGGGGCAGCAGTCCATGGCCACTCAGCATCAGACCACTCCCCTACCAATCAGCAGTCGGCAAGGGGAGGCTCTCCCCAGCGAGAGGCCGGTCGCCGTCAGGCTTGCCCTAGAAAGCCTCGCCGTGAGCCCCTCAAGCGGCCGCGGTCCCCTAACTGTGGCCCGAGCAAGTTTCCCCCAGAGCTGCACTGCTAGGAGGAACCAAAGCGGAAGTCCACCTTCCGTGCCCCTCTCAGTCTTCCTCTTCTTTCTCATCCTTCGAGCCGTCTCGGAGGGCCCCGATGATCAGCCGCCAGGCGAAGGAGCGCCTGGATGAGTACCATTGGCGACTAGATGAGCTCGCCAGAAAAATCAACAATCAATCGAAGGAGTATGACACCCGTCCTCCTTACACCTGCCGGATACTAGAGGAGCCCGTCCCCTCCAGATTTCGTTTCCCCCAGATAGATCCGTACGATGGTACGATAGATCCTCTCGACCACCTCGAGAGTTACAAAGCCATGATGCAAGTCCAGGGTGCTACGGATGCCTTCCTCTGCAAGGCTTTCCCCGCCACTCTACGTAAAGCCGCTCGTGCTTGGCACCCGCGCTTGTCTCCCTTACAATATCAACTCTTTTTGGGAGCTGGAAATGGCCTTTCTGGTGCATTTTGATGCCTATCGGCGGATCCCGAGGGTCGCGGACAGCCTCTTCTCCGTACGCCAGAAGGAGGGAGAGTCGCTGCAGGACTTTGTGGCCCGATTCAAGACTGCCGCCCTTGAAGTCTATCATCTGGACGATGCGGTGGCAACGCTGACGCTGAAGCGGGGGCTCCTCCCATCCCGCTTCACCTTCTCTTTGGACAAGAAGCCCCCGAGTTCCTATTCCGACCTCCTTCTCCGGGCTCAGAAGTACATCCGTGCGGATGAGGCCGACCTCATCCACCGGAAATCCTCAAGGAGCTCTGGCCGCAAGCCTGCTCACCCCGAGCCAAGTGGACCCCCTCACCACCGGCGGCTCAATCCGCCTCGCCGTTCCGACAACATGTGTTGGAGCCTCGCCCCCGCCGAGAGCAAGCTCATGCCCTTCTCGCCCCTCGATCTCACATCCTCATGGAGATCGAAGGCGAACCTTACCTCCAACGCCCCCCTCCTATCAAGAAAGGTCCTCCCCGCGACAAGAGCCATTATTGCTATTTCCATCGGGATTACGGCCACGACACCAACAGCTGCTACAGCCTGAAGCATGCCATCGAGGAGATCATTCAGCGGGGCTACCTTAACAAGTATTTCAGAAGGCACCATAACCACTGTCGGCACTCATGGACCTCCGCCCGCTCAGGCCGCTGTCGACAACACCCCCACGGAGCACACGGTCGGGATGGTATCTTCGAGAGCGGTTTCCTCATCTAAGCGGCTGAGAGGGGAGGAGGCACCGGGTGATGTAGTTCTTGGGGGGTGATAAATGCATAAATAATTATCACTAAACCTATTAATTAATAATTTAACGTACCTATTATTATTTAATATTTTAATATTTTATATAATATTTTAGATAAAACCTTATCAATTTAAAGAGCTCGATTTTAGGGATTTAACAACGCAAACAGCACTCAAATCGGATTTAAGATGAGCTCGGAATTGATTTTATAAGAATTTAGCACGAATTTCAAAGAAAAAAATGGCAAACACATTGCCGACTTCATCGTTTTCTCAACACAGTTCCCTGTTTCCACACGATTCTTCTTCGATTCCAATCTAATCTTTTCCTCCACCAATTAAGAAATAGATTAGATTGGAAGTTATCAAATTGAAAGAATTAAATTCCTCTAGAAGGAATTTGAATTTTATTGATGATTTATCCAGATTTTCTTCGTTATTTTGGTTGCTTCCGCGTCCTCTGTTTTGGCAACGCTGCGTCTTCGCCGCGTCTTCACCGCATCCGGGCCTCTACAAATAGTAGCAAAGGAGGGAGAGCAAGGGAGGCAGCCATCCGTCCAGCGGGCTGCATCCGGGAGAATTTGAGGAGAGCTCTGTTCCGTCCATGCCCAGGAGCCGTCCCGTTCCTTTTCCTTTCCTGAGAGCTCTGTTCGTGGGAGAAGTCCTTGAGTCCTCTGTTCGTGGCTTGGAGCATATGTTCGTGGAATCTCTGTAGGCGGCCGTCCATGAATCCGGAAAGGAGTCCGTGGATTTCGTGGATGCTCTGTTCGTAGCCCGGTTCATGTCTTCAACCCGATTGAGTCTGTCTTCAATCCGTTTCATCTGGTCTTTGATTTGATTTATGAAGAATTTGTTGCTCTCTTATTGCTATTAGAAATTAAAACTCTTTTATTTATATTTTAATATGTACTCTTGGATGTTAATGAAATAAAACTTATTTATGTTAAATTGTTATTAAATTCTATTTAAGTGAAAATAATTTAGACTGATCTATTCTTAAAAGGGACGGGCCGTGATCTACGGTACGAGCCGTGCTCTTATAAGATAGACCATATCTTATTATTTTGCACTACTAATTATCTACTTATCTATTTAGTTAAATTTATAAAATTATTTCAAGATAATCGCTAAAGTCCCTGTGGAATCGATCCCTTACTCTCGCTATTCTAATAGTGAAATTAAGGTGTTTTAATCGTTGCGCTACGACACGCATCAGATTTTTGGCGCCGTTGCCGGGGACTTAAGTGTGTTATTTTAAAAAAAATTATAAAAATTAAAAAAATAAAAAAATAAAAAAATTAGATTAATTTTCTCTTAATTTTTGAATAGTTATTGTGTCTTTATTTTATTTCTTAATTGTTAGAATTGCATATTTTCTTTTTAACATAAAAAAATATTACTTTCCTTTTGCCACAAATCCAATTTTAACCTAATCAAATTTTCCTTTTAATTAACTTACCTAAAAAAACTGAAAGAAAACCCTAGACACCTTCCATAAAACATAATTAATTTAAGGAAACAAAATAAAAAAAAAAAAAAAATAAAAATAAATATATAAACAAAATAATTATTTCTATGATATAGATTGACTTAGGTGGATTTATTTTCTGCAAAACTCAAAATCTTCCATTGACATCTCATAATTTATTAGGAAATTAGAAACCTAATCACAAAAATCTTAAAAAAAAAAAATAATTAGATTAATTTTGTTTGATAATTTCAAGAGTTGGACATCTGTTTGTTGCATAGCATTATCATAATTAACTTTAAGGGCACAAACCCCTAATCAAGATAAGGTGGGGATTTCATCACCCTTCCTTAGCCCACAAACCACATCCTTCATTCTACATTAACCCAAACCTTTAACTCTAAAATTAATTAGACATCAGCCCTAAGGAACTCGAGCTTAATAGGACAAGGCACCCAAAAGAGTTGGACTGGGAGGAGATTGACTGCTTAACTGGTGTCTAGAAAAGGAAAGGAAAGTGGTTACTTAATTGGTTCCGTTCGCTTACCTAGTAAGCACGGGGGGACCCCCACGGACCTTATCTTCAACTGGCTAGTTAATCAGCTAATTTTTGACTTGAGGGCTCCAAGGCGGTCTTGGAAATTAGGAGCTGTCTAGATCTAGGTAAACCTATATAGAGAGTCTAATCTTTGTTAACTTGATTGCTAAAAAAATTATTAAACCCTAATTAAATTATTCATTCCTCGTAGTTCTAGGAATTTTTAGGGTATTTTCTTTAGAATTTCCCTCTTTTTCTTCTATTATAATAATAATAAAATAATAATAAAATAAAATGTTTGCTTTAGAGTCATTGGTAGGGTGTATGCTTGGTCGCCGATCGTTGCAACCCAACCTTATACCCTTAGATCCTGAGATAGAAAGAACTATTAGAGCAAACAGACTCAGAATTATGGATCCTAATAACGAAAATAATCAACCACGGAAGTTAAAAGAGTATTTCACTCCTTCAAGGTATACCTACTCTCCCTGCATTCAAGTGCCTCCAGTAGAGGCTGTCCAATACGAAATTAAGTCAAGTGTAATCCAAATGTTACCATCTTTCTATGGACTTACAAATGAGGATCCCTACAAACACTTAGATGAATTCTTAGAAATTTGCTCAACTGTCAAGATTCAAAATTTCTCGATGATGCACTTAGGCTTAAGTTATTCCCTTTTTCCCTAAAAGATAAAGCCAAGTATTGGTTAAATTCATTAGACACTGTTATAATTTCAACTTGGGATCATCTTCAGAGAGAATTTCTTAAGAAATATTTTCCTATAGGAAAAACGAATCAAATTAGAAAAGCCATAACAAGTTTTTCCCAGACAGATGGAGAAATGTTCCATGAGACATGGGAGAGATTCAAAGAACTGATTAGAAAATGTCCACATCATGCTATACCCAAATGGCAACTGGTTCAGTGCTTTTATGATGGATTATCAGAAAAGCATAGGCAAATGGTTGATGCTTCATGTGGTGGGACATTTATGTTAAAAAATGAACATGAAGCTTGGCAACTCTTTGAGACATTGAGTGAGAATTCATTACATCACATGTCAGTTGCTCGTCGAGACCCTCCCGTAGAACCTAAAAGAGGTGGAATATATGAAATAGGTCATTCTACAGATATCTATACTAAGGTAGATGAATTATCCCATAAACTTGACCGGATTCTACAAGTTGGAAACATCTCTTCCCCATCTACTCAATTACATGAGGTCTGCATAATTTGTTCGAGTCCAACCCATTCTATAGGTGAATGTCCAGCTGCATACCAATTTCCTGAACTTGTTCAAGAGCAAGCCCACCAAGCCCAAACCCGATTAGCTCCTAGAACAGGAAATGATCCATTTTCAAATACTTACAATCCTGGCTGGCGAAATCATCCAAATTTTTCTTGGAAACCTCAACCTGTACCAATTCATCGATCAGACCTAATTATCAAGAAACCAATTTTAGAAAGCATGCCATATTCACAATATCCAAACATCCCACAACCTCCACCGAATAATCAGCCTACTTTTGAAGACAAAGTGTTACAAGCATTGAAAGGGCTAGAAATGAATACTCAAATCCTTCACTCCCACACACAATCTATTGCAAAACTAGAAACTCAGATAGGTCAATTAGCCACAGCATTCAGTAGAAGGGAGGAGGGTAAGTTACCTAGTCAGCCTATCGATAACCCGAAAGGACAATTCATGGCTGAAGGTTCCAATAGTCCTGACAAATTTCCAGAACATGCTAAATCAGTCATGACTCTCAGAAGTGGAAAAACATTGAACCCACCTGAACCAACCCAGAAATTAGAAGTGGCTAAACCAGAAGAGAGAAGAAATGAAAAAGAAAAGGAATTCAATGATCAAGCAATCATACCTAAAGCCCCATTCCCTAGTGCTTTAGAATCTCCTTTGCCTTCAGATAAGAAGAATATAAAAATGAATGAGATGCTTGAGTTATTTAAGCAAGTCCAAATAAACTTACCTCTTCTCGATGCTATCAAGCAAGTTCCAGCTTATGCCAAATTTTTGAAGGATCTATGCACACAAAAATGGAAAGCCAAGACACAAATACCAAAAAAGATACATTTGACTGAGCAAGTCAGCTCAGTTGTTCAGCAAATAACCCCACCCAAACTAAAAGATCCTGGTACCCCGATTATATCATGTGTCATAGGAAACTTCACAATCAAGAAAGCATTATTAGATTTGGGTGCGAGTGTAAACCTTCTCCCAAGTTCAGTATATGAGTTATTTGGATTTGGAGAATTAAAACCCACTACAGTAACACTACAATTGGCAGATAGATCAGTCAAAGAACCTCGTGGAATATTGGAAGATGTATTAGTAAAGGTGGATGAATTCTATTTTCCTGTCGACTTCCTTGTGTTAGATATGGAATCTAGCGGTAATCCTAACCAAATTCCCATCATCCTTGGAAGACCTTTTCTAGCTACTGCTAATGCATGCATAAATTGTAGAACAGGTGTGATGGATGTATCTTTTGGAAACAAGAAGATGAGATTAAATATTTTTAATGCTTCCCAAGGACCACCTGTGTATGATTTAAATGAAGTAAACATGATAGAGGAAGTAGTAGATAAAAATTCCAAAGTTTGATTGATTCGGATCCTTTACAAACATGTCTTACACATTTTGGAATAGATGACTTTGATATTGATGAGTATACCAAAGAGATAAACATGTTATTAGAACCACCTAAGTTCGACACCATCCCTCCTTGGACTATAAAATATGAACCACTTCCAACTAAACCAAGTCCTTTAATACCATCCTTGGAAGAACCACCCCAACTAGAATTGAAACCTCTTCCAGATGACTTAAAATATTCATTCCTTGGACCCAATGATACCCTTCCAGTAATCATTGCATCTACCCTAACCTCTGAGCAAGAAGATAAATTGGTAGATGTACTTAAAGAACATAAAGAGGCAATTGGATGGACAATAGCTGATCTTAAGGGAATTGACCCTTCCGTTTGCATGCACCACATTCATAGTGAAATTGAAGCCAAACCACATAGAGACATGCAACGAAGGCTAAATCCAAACATGAGGGATGTTGTTAAGAAAGAAGTAGTAAAATGGCTTGATGCTGGTATCATTTATCCAATTTCAGATAGCCAATGGGTCAGTCCAATCCAAGTAGTACCTAAAAAATCGGGTATTACCGTGATTAAAAATGAAAAGGGCGAATCAATTCCTACTCGCACATCAACTAGTTGGAGAGTGTGTATAGATTATCGAAAGTTGAATGCCGTGACTAGGAAAGACCACTTTCCTTTGCCTTTTATCGATCAAATTCTAGAACGGCTAGCGGGACAAAGTTTCTTTTGTTTCTTAGATGGATATTCAGGATACAATCAAGTCCCAGTATTTCCTGCAGATCAAGAAAAGACCACCTTCACTTGTCCCTTTGGAACATTTGCCTTTAGACGCATGCCGTTTGGTCTTTGTAATGCACCAGCCACGTTTCAACGATGTATGTTGGCCATATTTTCTGATATGATTGGTCAATTTTTGGAAGTATTTATGGATGATTTTTCAGTTTTTGGTGCATCATTTGATAGCTGCCTCGAGAACTTGACTAAGGTACTGAAACGATGTATGGAAATGAATTTAGTCCTAAGTTGGGAGAAGAGCCATTTTATGGTTCGTGAGGGAATTGTGCTTGGACACATTGTTTCAGAGCGAGGTATTGAGGTTGATAAAGCCAAGGTTGAATTGATCTCAAATCTACCACCCCCAACCTCAGTTAAACAAGTACGATCTTTCCTTGGTCATGCTGGTTTTTATAGACGCTTCATCAAAGATTTCAGTAAAATTTCTCGACCATTGTGTAATTTGTTGACCAAGGATAGTTCTTTTAATTTTGATAAAGATTGTCTAACAGCCTATAACATCCTTCGAACTGCTTTGACCACTGCACCAATTATCAAGCCCCCAGATTGGACCATACCTTTCGAAATCATGTGTGATGCTTCTGATTATGCTGTAGGGGCAGTTCTAGGACAGAAACTCAATCGAGAACCCCATGTAATTTATTATGCTAGCAAAACTCTTTCAGATGCACAAATGAACTATACTACCACTGAAAAAGAATTACTAGCAGTTGTGTTTGCCCTAGAAAAGTTTAGATCATATCTGTTAGGGTCTAAGGTTTTAGTTTATTCAGATCATGCAGCGTTGAGGCATCTTATATCAAAAAAGGATACAAAACCCAGACTGATTAGATGGATCCTCTACTACAAGAATTTGATCTAGAAATCTTAGATAAGAAGGGTTCTGAAAATATGGTAGCAGATCATATCTCTAGGATCTCAGTGGAATACAATAAAGAAATAATCAGAGATAGGTTCCCTGATGAGCAATTATTCTCAATTTCCCATAGCAGTCTTCCCTGGTTTGCCCACATTGTGAATTATTTGGCAACAGGAAAAGTACCTTCCCACTGGACAAAACAAGAAAAAGATAGATTTTTCTCACAAATCAAATATTACTTTTGGGAAGACCCTGAATTATTTAAGTACTGTTCAGATCAGGTGATTAGGCGATGTGTTCCCGAAGAGTGAATTCAAAAGTATACTTAACTTCTGTCATTCTCTTGCCTGTGGAGGACATTTTAGTGGAAAGAAAACTGCAGCAAAGGTACTGCAAAGTGGGTTTTATTGGCCAACTCTTTTTAAAGATGCACATGAATTTAGCCGTAATTGTCTCCAATGTCAACAAACAGGAAATATATCTCGAAAAGACATGATGCCCCTAAACCCTATCTTGGTTGTAGAAATTTTTGATGTATGGGGTATTGATTTTATGGGCCCATTTCCTTCCTCTTTTGGATTTGAATACATTTAGTGGCAGTTGATTATGTGTCAAAATGGATTGAAGCCATGGCAACTCGAACCAATGACCATAAAGTTGTAATCAAGTTTATTCAGCATAATATCCTTAGTCGTTTTGGATGCCCAAGGGCTATAATTAGTGATGGGGGTACACATTTCACGAATAGACACTTTGAAGGATTAATGAACAAATATGGAATTACTCATAAGGTAGCTACACCTTATCATCCCCAAACTAGTGGCCAAGTTGAAATATCAAATAGAGAAATTAAAAATATCCTTGAGAAAACGGTGAGACCTGATAGGAAAGATTGGTCAGAACGTTTGGATGATGCATTATGGGCTTATCGTACTGCATTTAAAACTCCCATAGGAATGTCTCCTTACAGGCTCGTATTTGGAAAAGCCTGTCATTTACCTGTAGAATTAGAACACCGTGCATTTTGGGCTATCAAGCAATTTAATTATGATATGAAAAATGCAGGTGTCAATAGAAAACTCCAATTGAATGAGTTAGAAGAGCTACGAAATGAGGCATATGAGAGCTCAAAAATTTATAAAGAACGAACCAAGCATATCATGACAAATTTATTAGTAGAAAAATTTTTGAACCAAATCAAAAAGTATGGCTTTACAATTCAAGATTACACCTTTTCCCTGGAAAACTTCGTTCACGATGGAATGGACCTTTTATAGTAACTCAAGTATTTCCCATGGAGCTGTAGAGCTTAAAGACCCCAAGCAAGGAAATACATTCAAAGTAAATGGCCAACGTTTGAAACCATATATAGAAGAAATTAATGATGGAGAAGTTGTTGAATCAATTGATCTTGTGAACCCAACATTATCATAATAAGTAGCACAGTCTGGCTGAAGACTTTAAACTTAGCGCTCTTGGGAGGCAACCCAGTTTATTAGTTATTTTTAACTTTCTGTTCTTTTAGTGTGTTCTTTTAGTATGACCAGAGAAGAGCAACAGAAGCAGATTGAAAGAAGATGGCAACAATGAAACTTCCAACCTTCAAATACTCTACCAGGTAGTATCTTTCCTTGAAATTAATTAATTTTTTCTTCCATTAGGGACAATGGAAATTAAGTTGGGGGGGAGGAAAAAGAATAAATCCTCGAGTAAAACTATAATCAGATGTGTTACCAAATTCTGTCTCGATTTGAAGTTAATCAAGCAGTCTATTAATGAATTAATGGTTAGATTATTTTTGAAATACTGAGGAATAAATTATTAAGAAAACCTAATAAAAGGTAGGGTTTAGCCCAGAAAAATTTTTAGAATAATTTCAGACCCTCCTGACCACTGATCTTAATAGTACAATCTACTTAATAAGGGTATGGGTGAAAATGTTATTAAAAAAAAAAAAAAAAAAAAATCTCTCTTAAAGTTAATAGATTAGGTTCTTAGCATTTTTCACTGAGTAACCGGGCCCCGTCACCTAAGAAAGTGATGTTGTTTGCGTAAAAAGGTGGGAATGTAAAAGAACCTAAATAGAGTCAGTCCTACCTAAAGCCTTTTTAACTCGAGTAAGTAAGTCCGAGGGGTGTTTTACACCTAATGCCCTAAAACCAATTGGTTTGGGAGCCATTGGCCTAAAGCTCGCTACAAGGGTTAATTAGAAAGCAAGGGGTTAGGACATTGCACTGACTTTACATATAAATAAATAAATAAATAAATAAAAATAAAGAACCAAATTACAAAAGACATTACACCCAACCCAAATTAAGTTAGAAGACTTAATCAGAGAAGTGGAAAGTTGGTGAAGAAGACTTCTATAAATTCTTATGGACTACACTTTATCACTAAAAAAACTTAATAATCCAATGAAGTACTCCCTTATGATCTAACCAAAATTTTTAAGAAGAACTGTAAGATAACTATCAATTCTTGGACTAGCTTGGTACATATTTCTAAATTTCTTATTTGCTCGAGGACGAGTAAGATTCAAGTTGGGGGGAGTGATAAACGCATAAATAATTATCACTAAACCTATTAATTAATAATTTAACGTACCTATTATTATTTAATATTTTAATATTTTATATAATATTTTAGATAAAACCTTATCAATTTAAAGAGCTTGATTTTAGGGATTTAACTACGCAAACGACACTCAAATCGGATTTAAGATGAGCTCGGAATTGATTTTATAAGGATTTAGCATGGATTTGAAAGCAAAAACGGCAAACACGTTGCCGACTTCATCGTTTTCTCAGCCGAGTTCCCTGTTTTCACACGATTCTTCTCCGATTCCAATCTAATCTTTTCCTCCACCAATTAAGAAATAGATTAGATTGGAAGTTATCAAATTAAAAGAATTAAATTCCTCTAGAAGGAATTTGAATTTTATTGATGATTTATCCAGATTTTCTTCGTTATTTTGGTTGCTTCCGCATCCTCTGTTTTGGCAATGCCGCGTCTTTACCGCGTCTTCACCTTATCCGGGCCTCTACAAATAGCAGCAAAGGAGGGAGAGCAAGGGAGGCAGCCATCCATCCAGTGGGCTGCATCCGGGAGAATTTGAGGGAGAGCTCTATTCCGTCCGTGCCTAGGAGCCGTCCCGTTCCTTTTTCCTTTCCTAAGAGCTCTGTTCGTGGGAGAAGTCCTTGAGTCCTCTGTTCATGGCTTGGAGCATACGTTCGTGGAATCTCTGCAGGCGGCCATCCATGAATCCAGAAAGGAGTCCGTGGATTTCGTGGATGCTCTGTTCGTAGCCCGGTTCATGTCTTCAACCCGGTTGAGTCTGTCTTCCGTCCGTTTCATCTGGTCTTTGATTTGATTTATGAAGAATTTGTTGCTCTCTTATTGCTATTAGAAATTAAAACTCTTTTATTTTAGATTTTAATATGCACTCTTGGATGTTAATGAAATAAACTTTATTCATGTTAAATTGTTATTAAATTCTATTTGAGTGAAATAATTTAGACTGATCTATTCTTAAAAGGGATGGGCCGTGATCTACGGGTACGAGCCGTGCTCTTATAAGATAGACCAAATCTTATTATTTTGCACTACTAATTATCTACTTAGTTATCTATTTAGTTAGATTTATAAATTATTTCAAGATAATCGCTAAAGTCCCTATGGAATCGATCCCTTACTCTCGCTATTCTAATAGTGAAATTAAGGTGTTTTAATCGTTGCGCTACGACACGCATCAGGGGGGATCAGCAAATGTTGAAAATATAAATAATGAAGGCATCACCGTCGCCATGACGATCGCCAAACACCCTATAAAAAGGATATTAGTTGATAGTGGCAACTCAGCTGACATCCTTACCTATGACGCCTTTGTTCGAATGGGATTGTCTCCTGACTCTCTTCAACCTATGGCAACCCCTTTAGTTGGATTCATAGGGGATTCAGTGAGGGTTGAGGGTGAGATATCCTTGCCTGTGACGGCCGGGACACCGCCATGCTAAAGTACAGTTATCATGAAGTTCCTGGTCGTACGAGTCCCCTTGGCATACAATGCCATCCTTGGGCACCCAGGCTTAAATCTATTGGATGCAGTCATCTCCATCCGGCGTCTATTGGTGCAGATCCCTACTCGTGGAGGTGTCGGAGAGATGAGAGGCGAGGTCGGCTCAGTCCTGCCTTGCTATCACACAGTGCCAAGTCCTCTGGAAGCCGAGTCGGTCCCAGAAGCGCCTGACCCCAGGGAGTCCAGCAAAGGGGGAGAACCGGCCGAGCGGCTCTTAACTTTTCCTCTTAGAGATGACCCAACGAGGACCATACGCATCGGCAGACTCCTCCCCCTAGAAGACCGTGACCGCCTCTTGACTTTTTTGTGGGCCAACTCGGACGTATTCGCTTGGTCGGCGTCTGACATGCCTGGTATTCCTCCAGAAGTGATCACCCATAAGCTGAACATTGATCCAAAGTGACGTCCGGTCCGCCAAAGGAAGAGAAGCTTTGCTCCCGAACGGCAAAGGGCCATTGACGAAAAAGTCAATAAGCTACTCGCCGTTGGCCATATCTGAGAGGCGCACTACCCCAGCTGGCTGGCCAATGTGGTCATGGTGCGAAAGGAGAATGGAAATTGGTGGATCTGCATCGACTTCACTGACCTGAATAAGGCATGCTCGAAAGATAGTTTCCCTTTGCCCCAGATCGACCAGCTGGTGGATTCCATCTTTGGCCATGAACTTCTCAGCTTCATGGACACTTTCTTCAGGTATAATCAAATAAAGATGGACCCGAGCGATGAGAAGCATACGCCCTTCGTAACAGAGAAAGGCATTTATTATTATAGGATAATGCCTTTGGCCTCAAAAATACGGGAGCGACATATCAAAGGTTGATGAACAAGGTCTTCTAGGACCAACTGGGTTGGAACATGGAGGTCTATGTGGACGACATGCTGACAAAAAGCACCCATGCTTCCAACCACGTCTCCAACCTAGAAGAAACCTTCAACAACCTCCGTCGCTTCCAGGTCAAGATGAATCCCAAGAAGTTTGCCTTCGGGGTCACGGCGGGCAAGTTCCTGGGTTTTGTGATGACTCAGCGAGGGATCGAAGCAAACCCAGAGAAGATCGGCGCCCTCCTCGACATGAGGCCACCATCCAGCAAGAAGGAAGTACAACGGCTAACGGGGAGGGTGGCAGCTCTAAGTCATTTCCTCTCCAAATCAGCCGAGAGGTGCTTGCCCTTCTTCAAGGTCCTATGGAAGGTAAATAGCTTTGAGTGGACGGACGACTGCCAGAAAGCCTTCGATGGACTAAAGGCGTTTCTGTCTTCCCCACCGCTCTTGTCTAAGCCAAGGGATGGGGAGAGTCTTTTTCTTTACCTCGCCGCCTCTCAAGAAGCCGTTAGCTCGGTCTTGGTGCGTCTCGATGCTGACGGGACCCAGAGGCATGTTTATTACATGAGCAAGGTGCTCCACGATGCGGAGGTCAGGTACTCCAAGATAGAGAAAATCATCTTTGCCCTGATCGTCTCCGCCTGACGTCTCCGTCCGTATTTTCAAGCCCATCCCATTGTGGTGTTCACGGACCAACCCCTTCGAGCCATTCTGGCTCGTCCGGACACCTCAGGCCGACTCGTTAAGTGGGCCATCAAGCTGGAAGAGTTCGACCTCTCCTTCCAGGCACGGCCGGCTCTAAAGTCCCAAGTCCTGACCAATTTCTGGTCGAGTGTACTTGGGCAGATGGGGTGACTGAGGAGGCTTCAGTGGAGCGGCATGAGCCCGGGTCGAGCGACGATGGAGAGACCTAGATCCTCCATGTGGACAGCGCGTCAAACTCTTAAGGAAGCGGTGTCGGCCTCATTCTTGCCGGACCGGGTGGAGAGAAAACAGAATGCACCCTGCGGTTTCTATTCGAAGCCACCAATAATCAAGCCGAGTATGAGGCCCTACTGGCAGGATTAAGGCTAGCCCGAGAATTCGGAATAAGGCACCTCAGAGCCTTCACTGATTCGCAACTCATCTTCGGACAAATCAACGGAGAGTACGAGGCGCGTGACCCTGTTATGGTCCAATACCTGGGCAAGGTTTGGCTCTTGGTCTCCCTGTTAGCTTATTTCAGCATCAGCTACATTCCTCAGAGCGAGAACGCCAAGGCTGACATCCTTTCCCGCCTGGCTACCTCCGCCGATGGCATCGTAAGGGACGCCTACGTCAAACACCTAGAAAGGCCCAACATAGAAAGCAGTGAGGAAGTCCTTCCGCTCACCCAAGAGCGACATGGATGGATGCCTACGTCCACTATCTCTCAGACGGCACCCTCCCCGATGATCGCAACGAGGCCAGGCTACTCAAGTGGAGGGCCTCTAAATTCATCCTTGTAGACGGACGCCTATACAGAAGGTCATTCTCCTACCCCCTGCTCAAATGTGTAGGACTCGCCGATGCTGACTACATCCTCTGGGAAATCCACGAAGGCATATGCAGAAATCACCTGGGGGGCAAATCCCTAGCCCAGAAGGCCCTTCGTCAGGGATACTTCTGGCCCACCATGAGGGAGGACGCTGCCAAATTGGTCCAGAAGTGTGATGGTTGCCAGTGCCATGCATGCATCCAGCATCAGCCGTCTGCCCCGCTGAACCCGCTCTCAGCCCCTTGGCCCTTTGCTCAGTGGAGAATGGACATCCTCGGGCCATTCCCCTAGCCTCGGGACAGCGGAGATTCTTACTAGTAGCCATCGACTACTTCACCAAGTGGGTCGAGGTCGAGGCGCTGGCTAAGATCACCAAGAGTAAGGTCAAAGCCTTCTTCTGGAAGTTGATCATATGCCGCTTTGGTCTACCCCACACCCTCGTAATGGATAATGGCTGCCAGTTCAATAATGATGCATTCAAGGCTTTCTGCGATGAGCTAGGTATTCATCATCGATTCACCTCTGTCGGCCACTCTTAGACTAACGAAGAGGCCGAGGTCACGAATCGCACCATTCTCAGGGGGCTCAGGACTCGGCTAGACGGGTCCAAGGGTCGATGGGTAGAGGAGCTTCCCAGTGTGATCTGGGCTTACCACACGATCCCTAGGGCCTCGACGGGCGAGACCCCCTTCAGTCTCGCCTTCAGATCCGAAGCTGTCATCCCCATCGAGATCGGACTGCCTAGTCCATGCGTGGAGTCCTTCAACGAGGAAAACAATTCCGCACTTATAAGAGCCAACCTAGACTTCATCGACGAGGCACATGACCGGGCAAGGCTACGTATGGCGATCTTTCGCCAACGGGCAGCCAGCACTACAATACCCGAGTTCATCCCAAGATCTTTCGCCATGGAGATCTGGTTTTGAGAAGGGATGAAGTATCCAAGCCTACGGAGGGGAGCAAACTGTCCCCCAACTGGGAGGATCCTTATCGTGTCGCCGAAACACTCCACCGAGGAGCATATAGACTAAAGAAACTCGATGGACGACCCATTCCACGTACCTGAAACGCGGATAACCTCCACCAATATTATCAATGATGTATCTCCCTAGAGGTACGAGTAATAAAAGGGTCCCTTCCAACGCCACAGCCTACTCTTCCTTGTATCCAAGGGCCAGATCTTAGGAAGGAGCTCGCCAGCATCGCGGCTTACGGGACACCACTCGGCCCAGCACGGATATGCCCCCGAGTCGATTAAGACCCTAAAGGCTCGTACCCGCCGAGTCGCCCCTCGGGCGGCACACAAACCCCTGAGGTGGTTCTAAAGGAGCTCGCCGGCATCATGGCCCATGGGACACCACTCGGCCCCGGCCGGAGGTGCCCCCGAGTCGGTTAAGACCCTAAAGGCTCTGTACCCATCTAGTCGTCCCTCAGGCGGCACACAAACCCCGAGGTGGTTCTAAAAGAGCTCGTTGGCATTGTGGCCTACGGGACACCACTCGGCCCCGGCACGGAGGTGTCCCTGAGCCGATTAAGACCCTAAAGGCTCCGTACCCACCGAGTTTCCTCTCAGGTGGAAAATAAATCCCTGAGGTGGTTCTAAAGGAGCTCGCCGGCATCACGGCCCATGGGACACCACTCGGCCCCGGCATGGAGGTGCCTCCGAGCCGGTTAAGACCCTAAAGGCTCTGTACCCATCGAGTCGCCCCTCGGACGACACACAAACCCCCAAGGTGGTTCTAAAGGAGCTCGCCGGCATCGCGGCCCATGGGACACTACTCGGTCCCGGCATGGAGGTGCCCCCGAGTCGGTTAGACCTTAAAGGCTTCGTACCCGCCAAGTCTCCTCTTGGGCAGCAAACAAACCCCCGAGATGGTTCTAAAGGAGATCGCCGGCATCGCGGCCCACGGGACATCACTCGGCCCCCGCACGAAGGTGCCCCCGAGTCAGTTAAGACCCTAAAGCCTCCGTACCCACCGAGTCGCCCTTTGGACGGCGCGCAAAACCCCGGGATGGTTCAGAAAGACTTCGCCAACACCGCAGCCAATAGAGAATTGCCGGGCCTCGGCACGAAGTTGCTCCCGAATCATTCTAAGTCCTTAGAAGATCTGTGCCCGGATGAATCTCCCCTCAAATAGCCTGCGACAACCCAAGGCATCTCAAGTAGCCTTCCACACGGCCAGCTTATTTCTTGAAGACGCATTCAAACATCGGCGGAACTAAGACTACGATTCGGCCACAGCATCGTTAACATGCACAATGCCCAAAAATAGGAAACATCTCAGAAAGAAGAACCCTGCTCATTAACAGGTATGGGGCCCAGTTTACCGTTAGTTGTAAAAGAAAATATTTGATCAAAACAAAGGAAGAGACAAACGAGACAGGGCACAAAAACATTTTCGCAAAAGCTCTTCTTCATTAATAATGGGGGTGAAGTACAAAATTCGGCCCGAGGCCGGTTACAAAAAAAGAGAGAAAGAACAACTCTTTAGGGCTCACTCGAGCCCGGCTCTCCCTCGTCCTCCTCCTCCTCCGCCAGCCCTCGTCAGGTTCCCCGGGCTGGATCCCCTCGAGCTCGAAGCTGCTAATTTTGAGAGCCGCGGACACTTTGGCCTTGCACATGTCGAAGCTCTTAACATAAGCATTAAGGCTGGCCTCGATGACTTCCTTCTTGAACTCCGACGAAGACTTGTAGCTGGTGATGGCCTGCTCCACCCGGCCCCGGCCTGCTGCGCCTTGGCTTCGGACTCCTTGGCTCGTGCCTCAGCCTGCTGCGCCCTGGCCTCAGCCTCCTTGGCTCACGCCTGGCCACCCAAGCTCGGCCATTGGCCTCTTCGGCACATGCGCTGGCCTCATCAGCATGGGCCACCGCCTCGGCCTTTTCATGGCCCGCCTCAACCGCTGCCCTCTCCGCGGTGGCTGCTCTCTGCGCAGCGGCAAGGGCCTCATTATGCGCCGCCTCAGCCTGTCCCTCAACAAGTTGAAGCTGGTGAGCCAGCTCCTCTAACCGCGCCACAGCGGCCTCCCATCTGGCCGAGACCAGCGCCAACTTGGCCTCGGCCGCTGAGGCCCGGCCACTCTCGACCTCGGCCCGGCACTCCGTCTCCCTTATTCGGTCACCTAGATTTTCCTCTCGGGCCTTGGCCTCATGATGAAGTCGAGCAAGGCTCTGAGACTGCGCCATGCTTTCCTTCTTATATTTGTTGGCCCGCGCCAGGGACTTCACGAGCGCGTCCATAGAGTGGGACAGCGCTTCGCGAAGGGCCATTGCACTGTTGGCCATCTGCAGCAGAAGAATGTGTTAATCGCAGGAAAAACTGGGACATCGCAAAGCATGTCTAGAAATGAAGAAAATTCAGAAGGTTACCTGGATGACGGAGACCATCACCACGTCCAAAACTGCGGAGTGGCTCTGCCCCAGCATTTCCTCGTCGGACTCGGCAGTCCGAACTCTTGACAGAAGACGGGCGGCCCGCCCGGCATCCGCCATTGAACTCAGCCTAGGTGCTAACCACGCCGGCCCCTTCTGCGGCCCTTCAGCCTGAGGGCGGGTCGGGTGGCACGCCAATCATTGGGATGAGCTCCCTGACTCATCCCTATGCTTCCTGGTCGTCTCCGTCCCAGCCTTGGACCTTCTGGCGACTAACTCCCCCTCTCCGACAGTCGGGGGAGCCCTCTCCGCCTTCGGCTCCACGGCAGCCGGAGGGCCGACGACAACTGTAACCTTCCCCATCCAGGCACATCAGCGGTGGCAGGGGCTTCCTCTTCGAGATCCACGACCACCATGGCGACTTTAGTGGTGACCGGGATCTCTCCTTCCTCTACTTCGGTCCCGATCGGCCTCGGGACCACTCCTCCAACCGCCACTTCCTTGGTCGAATCCTCCACGAGCATTGGAGCCTTGGGGGCTTCAACAGCTTGAGTCGGCTCGGCCGGCTCCCTTCTTCGAGCCTTCTTCGCCGGCCTAGCCGCTTCTCCCGCCGCCTGCCTCTTTTGCTGCAGGACGGCTTCAAACTTGTCGGCGGAAAACTTCATCGCTGCACCAAAAAATGATGAACGATTAGCAACAGCGTAAAATAAACATTGGGTCGAGACAGAAGGAGTCGAACGTCGTGCTCACCAACCACCGGGGCCAACTCGGCCTCAAGCAGTTCTCCTCGGACAGGAGTTCCTTGTAGCCAGGGATTTGGCAGGAGAAAAACTGGGTAAAGAGTTCCCTATCCCTCTCCCCAACGGCGACATTATCATTAGGGCTGGTGTCCGGCTCTCTCCAATCATCCCTCACTCCCTCGACGTGGGTGAAAAGGAATCGGGACTTCCACCCCCTAATCTTGGATGGGAGACCTAAGGGGAAGGCTCTATCCGGCCTGGCGGTGAATGCCCACCAGGCACCCTCACCTTGGTGGCGGAGCTTATAGAAAGCCCAGAATAGTGGCAGTCCTGCCCGGGCCCCCTGGAAGCAGCAAAGAATGACAAAAGCACAGACGATCTGAATCGAGTTCGGAGTCAACTGCGCTGGCACTAACCTATACCTATCTAAAAGGTTCAAGAAAAAGGGATGGAAAGGAAGGCACAACCCGCACCGAAAAAAACTCCTTGTATAGAGCAACCCGACTAGGGCGGACGGAAGTCACTCTATCTTCGGGCCCCAGCGCGGACATATGGATGAAACTGGGAACCATGTACCTAGCCCTGATGGCCTCTACATCCTCAAGGATCATGGTTGAGGCTACCTCTGCCGGACCTGCTGGATCAAGGCCCACCGCCGGAGGTGGTGCCGAATGATGAGAAGACACAAGAACCGCCCTAATAGGGGAGCTGAAATGGACAGAGGTTCGGTCACCGTCAGTCGATTGCGGATGGTAATGCCACCCACCAGCCGAAGCACCTGGTTAACTGAGGGGTTCGGTCTTCACTATCGGAATGGGAAGACTCTACTATGGGCCTCTTACCCTCCCTAACAGCACGACGGTCCATGGGTAAGACGAAGGATGAAACTAACCTGGGAATCAAAAGGAACCTGGAGACAGAAGGGCTCAGGTCGCAGAGGAACTCAGAAAGGAGAAAGCTGGAAGAAAGCGCTAGCAGTATAAAAGCTTTCCCCCGGACCCTCGGGACGCTATTATACCCCCCATCTCCAAATTGGGACGCCCAAGACCCTGCCATGTGGCACACTTCTAATGCGCCATGGGCTGTCTGTCAGCAATCTCGCCTACGCCCGAGACGTGCCGCTTTGATTCATCCTGAGGAGCGTGATTCTCGGCCAATCTCAGAACACAGAAAGTGGAGAAGCAATGATAACCCCCATCTTTTTCCCATCCTCCGATGGGCGCCCTCATCTAGGCATCTGACGCCAACGTCAGCTCCCACCTACCATATGATTGTGGAAGATTTTCGAAGTGACACTGCCTCAAGAAAACGCGCCAGCTCACCAGTCATTGAAAGCGCACTGAAGGGCAATTATTTTTGAATTTTCGTGCCCCTTTCGCCCAAAGGACAGCAGGCGCGTGGCCCTCCGTGCTCAGGGGCAGGGGGCATCTGATGTGGCTATTGCAGCCATGAGGGCAATCATGGCAAAATCAAAAGCTTAAGGCGGCCCCGCCTTGGCATCTCCAAGTCAACCGAGTCGGTCCCGACCTTTCCTGGTCGGCCCAGCTCGACCCCGGCATCTCCATGTCGGTCGAGTCAGCCCCGACCTTCCCTGATCGGCCCCGCTCGGCCCCGGCATCTCCAAGTCGGCCGAGTCGGCCCTGACCTTCCCTGGTCGGTCCCGCTTGGCCCCGGTATCTCCAAGTCAGCCGAGTCGGCCCCGACCTTCCCTGATCAGCCTCGCTCGGCTTCGGCATCTCCAAGTCAGCCGAGTCGACCCCGACCTTCCCTGGTCGGCTCTGTTCGGCCCCGGCATCTCCAAGTCGGCCGAGTTAACCCTGACCTTCCTTGGTCGGTCCCGCTCGGCCCCGGCATCTCCAAGTCGGCCGAGTCAGCCCCGACCTTCCCTGGTTGGCCCCACTCGGCCCCGGCATCTCCAAGTCGGTCGAGTCGGCCCCGACCTTCCCTGGTCGGTCCCGCTCGGCCCTGGCATCTCCAAGTCGGTCGAGTCGGCCCCGACCTTCCCTGGTCGGCCCCGCTCAGCCCCGGCATCTTCGAGTCAACCCCGACCTTCCTTGGTCGGCCTCGGCATCTCCAAGTCGACCGAGTCGGCCCCGACCTTCCCTGGTCGGTCCTGCTCGGCCCCGGCATCTCCAAGTCGGAAGAGTCAGCCCCGACCTTCCTTGGTCGACCCCGCTCGGCTTCGGCATCTTCAAGTCAGCCGAGTCGGCCCCAACCTTCTCTGGTCGGCCCCGCTTGGCCCCGGCATCTCCAAGTCAACCAAGTCGGCCAAGTCGACCCCGACCTTCCCTGGTCGGCCCCGCTTGGTCTCGGCATCCCCAGGGGAGCCAAGACGGCTCCGATTTTCCCAAGCCAGTCCCAGGACGGTCCTGGCCATTCAAGCCGCCATCTTTCTAACTCGCGCCGTCTGACATCGCCAGACCCAACTACCACGCCGTCGATGGGACTAGACCTAAGAACCCGTTAGCTTCACTGTCTGATGGGACTTGGCTCACTAACCGCCGTTTTCCCCTCTTCGATGGGACAGGACCCACCAACCGGCCCAGATTCACGTAACCCCTACGAACCCCGCGAACATTTCTTTCTCACGGAACTCTACGTGGTCGTGCAGGTGTCAACCATCTATAAAAGGGTAAGTCCACTCAAGGACCAGGTACGCAAACTTACACACTCGTTACTCTACTACCCAGAGAGGGATCCTCTTTTCTTGAGGGCGGACTCCTCTCCCTCCAGAAGAGCTCGTTTGAGCTCTTCCTTAGCTGTGACCTCAGTTGTTGACTTGAGCATCGGAGGGTCCTCATTGGAGCACCCCTCATGTCTTGGGACTTCTTGCAGGCCATCCAGCTTGGCGAGGATCCGCTGATTAAGCAGTTTCTTTTCCCGACATTCAAGATCAGCGATCGAGTGTCATCAGTTGGTATAATTAATTAAAAAAATAATAACTCAGTTAAAATTTTCAAATAAAGTTTACACGTACTTTTGGAGTGATTTTTTTTTTGTTCAAGAAAACAAAACCAACCTTGATTGAGCTCGACTGTGTTAGTTTCAATTCAATACTGATGGTCTTGGATTTTAAAGTTAAGAACTGATATTGATTAGATGAATTCTGGATTAGTCTCTAACCTAAGCTAGCCCAAACCTAGCACTCTCTTGCCAGTATCTTTGTTAATAAAGAACGTATTGCTTTGGAACCTCAAGGTGCCATTGAATATTTCATCTACGATTGCTCAGGTGTTCTGCCAGCAACGATGAAATGCAAGAGGTCCATATCATTTCAATATATACCACATCTGATTCCTATTTTTAATCTTTTCGGTTTATAAAATCTTAATGCAGCATCAAGGATGAGCCGGATAACTATTACTGCCTAGAGTTGCAACCATACTCTCATAAATTACCACCGTGTTTCAATGGTAAATAGCTTCATCCAATTAAGTGTAAAGTCGAGTATCGAAAGCCAAGAGAAATTTAATTTTCTCGCCATGTCATAATCTTGAGGTAGTTTTATTATATTTATTAGCTTGTCCACCTTCACATTTGTCAATAAAATTCTTCCAACAGTCTAACTTTTATCATTTGATAAGCTTAGTTTGTCCTATATCTTTGTGGTATTTAACTCTTGAAATAACCCATATAACAAATTCTTAAAAAATATTTTTACTATGAATTTGTTAAATGACTCTACAAATTATGGTTACGACAAAAGTACCCACAGCAGTTCAACATTCAATAAGAATACAAGTTTGAATTCATATGCAAACTAAAGAAAATTGATTCGAGCATAAAGACTTGGCAAATACTTTAATTCAAAATACACATAAGAACAATCTTGTACATTATTTACTTTGCTTATAGTTTTTGTGCAAGTCCAGCTGACTTTTGTTTAGTCTCATATTAATTGTATATTGAATAGATTTTGAATACATATACAAGGCTAAGAAATTCAAATGGCATCTTTCTCTATATATTTTTAGAATGAGATATCTAACTGTTACAAATGATATCTGAATCATATTTCGATTTGTGGTCCATATGAAAATAAAACATATGGATGAGTTGGCTCCTCATTGTATTTATTGTTGGATTTGATTGATTTTCTTATTCTGAGCACGTCAAAGATACTAAGGCTTAAAATAAATGAATATGTGAGACCATCTGGATCACAAATAGGTATACGAGATAAGAAATCTAAATAATATTTTTCTAACACCTTTTTCTTATGAGGTCTTAGTATACAATATCATAAAAATATATTTATTCTGATTTTGGATTCAGGGTGACTGTTTTGCTTGTTGAAATTAGTTTTCTTAAAGAGGACTTCATCTACGTCTGTAGTCGCAGCGACTTTGAACTCTCGTCTTTTTTAATTCAAGATGTTGGTCTATTCTTTTGGAAGCAGGCTTCTAGTCTTAACAGCTCAATAACATTGTTCTTCGTGCATGAGCTGGATCTTAGTCAAACAATAAGCGAGTCAGTTATTTACCTTTCTGTCTCCCTTCTGAACTCAGTTCTCAACAAGCTATCCATCCATGGCTTCCAGCAATAATGGCATTCCTCTTGTTTGCGTCATATGGATTGGGTTCCTCTCTTTTTTTTTTTTTTTGGATCCGTGCAACTATAAATTGAAGTTAGAGGGATTTACTTAGATCAAGTTGGATAAGTTGTACTAAGTTTATCTATGTTAATTAGACTATATTAGATTGAATAAAATATTAAGAATGTAAAGAAATTTTTAAAATAATTTTATTCAATTAATATTTGTTGAATTGAGTTGCTAATTATTCATAAGGTTCAATTATATACTTCTATATAACTTAGAAAGATTAAAAAAGTAAATATAAAAATACATAAATAACATCTGTATGTAATATAACTACAAATAATTTATTTACTTATATATTAGATTGGATTTAGATTTGCTTTAGTTCAAGTTGTGTTAGGATCCTATTTGACTTGGGTTGAGGGCTAATTCTAATTAAATCTTACTCCAACTCACGACTTATAAAACTAATCCAAGCCTATCCAATTAGCAAGTTGGGCAAGGAAGTTTAGATTGAGCCCAACACAAATTAAATCTTTTGGCTGGATTTATGGTGCTGTAACAATAGTTCTAATGACTTGAGACAAGCATGTTATTAGTATATTATATTTTTATTATTTTTGATACAATTTTTAGGGCAGATTATCAGCTATTTTATTTATGTTAGCTGCATATTTTTTTCCTTTATTTTTTATGATATATGAATTATAACTCCTAACGCATCTCTTCATTTGATGACCTGAACATAATGTTTTAATGGCTGTTACAAAGGTCAAGTAACCACTGATCTAGTGATAATGGAAAAGGTATTTCTTATCATAGCCAATGATAATTGAAATTAGTAATAAAATTATCTGTGTTCTTAATTATCAATTTTATTAAAGATAGATTTGGCTACTGATGAGGGGTAAAATCGTCATTGCATTATTGACCACTCACATCGGCGATTGGGTCGCGCCCAGTCCAAATGCCCTGCTTGCCAGCTGGCCTGTTGGCGCGACATCCTAGCAACAAGAGTTTCCTCATAATGAAGGAAGAGAACAAGAGAGAAAAAAGGGCCACTTCACGTGCGTGGGTTCTCCCAAAGGCCTCCTCATTAATATCCGAAAGTCAAATCAATAGGCTGGAGCATTTAATGGTGCAGAAACGGTCATAATGACTTAGCCAGCATTTAATGGAATAAAAAGAGAAGAGAAAGTATAGTTCGGCCAACATGCCTCGGCAAATATAGTTCGGCCAATATGCTTCGGCAAACATGCCTCGGTAATATGCTTCGGCCAACATACCTCGGCACTCTAGCTCGGTTTCCGCAACCGCGCTATGACCTTCGCACCAACGCAATTATGGCCTCATAAAGGCCATGTGCATTTACCTGCTTTAAGGCATTTAATGCCTTATCTCCTTCTATCGTTAAGGCATTTATGGCTGCAAAGTTGCCCCCTTTGGCACTTTTTGCGTAAGGAAGGATGGCGTCATAAAGCCGAGACAAAACTCCATGCTTCACAGAAGTCCAACTCGGCCAACCACATTGTGCTTCGGCAGGTTCGGCAGAGTTCAAATTCACTGTAATAGAATAAGATTCCAAACAAGAAATCATGCCAAGACGTGGCCTAGGACCTACAATAGTGGCCTAGGGACCACGCAACCACTGAGTCTCGAGCCATCGGCCAGCTCTCCCCACCTCCCAGCCGTCGATCCTCTAACTAACCAGATATGGATCCTACCGGCCCTGTAACAACCTGATTCGAATCCGTTTCGAATCCTAACAACTTTCAGACCTCATCCAGAGCACGTCCAAGAAGTCAGGTGACTGCCTATAAATACTACCACCCTCAAGCCTCTCAGGTACGGCTACTCTACGCCCATTTTTTATTCGCAGTTCTTACACTCCGCCATGAAAGCTCCCGCGAGAGCTTGGAGGAACTCTTCCCGGGGGATCCTTCTCCTCATATTGTTGATTGCTGGTCTCCACTGACTTGGGCGTCGGAGGGTCTTCCGCAGAGGGCCACCCCCAACGCTTCTCGCGTGAGGACTGTCTTGCAGGTCCGCCTAGGAGGGAGCCCACGCTGCAGCCCGATCGCGCCCGAGCTAGAGGACAGATTTCAACAGCAACAGATTGGCGCTAGAGGAAGGGTCTCAAGTCCCGTTAAACTTGAAAAAAGGAGACAAGGATCTCGATCTGGAAGAGAACCTCTCCAATGGCTAATCGGAGAAGGGCAACTTCTGAAGCCCAGGACCGGGTCGCCTCCCATAGACCCGATCCGATGAGTATCGTGGCACTGCCGCCACCACCAGCTGAGACTCCGTCGCCACCAGCTGTCCCAGTGACCCAGGACCCGTTTGCCATACTGGTCCAGCATGTCCAGGCCCTGACCCGTCTAGTTCAGGAGTGCCATACAACTCCCCATCCAGTTGTAGCTACCCCTGCTCCATGTCTCCCAGAAGAGGCCGCAGCTCCTCTTTCTCCAGCCACTTCTTCTTCTGGTTCGCATGGAGTTGCGGACCCCCCATATCAACCTAAGGAGGCCAGACCAGTCCCGCAAGGGGGCTGCGACAAGGATCTCCCCAGATCTCGGCGGGCCCGATCCATCTCTCTGGTGTCCTCTCGCCACGACTCAACGCCGTCTCCGCCTTCTCCCTGCCTTGGCACAACAGATCAGCTTCCATAGCCGCGCTATGCGCACCAAGGCATTATGGCCTCATAAAGGCCATGTGCATTTACCTGCTTTAAGGCATTTAATGCCTTATCTCCTTCCATCATCAAGGCATTTATGGCTGCCGCATTGCCCCCTAGGCACCTTTTGCGTGAGGAAGGATGGCGTCATAAAGCCAAGACAAGGAGTTCTTGACTCCAAGCTTCACAGAAATCCAACGTCCAGCTTCAACCTCGGCCAATGGATCTACCGCACCACATAGAGAGTCCCCACAGGCGAGACCCCGTTACGGATGGCCTTCGGCGTAGAAGCTGTCATCCCCGTGGAGATAGGACCCCCCTATCCGCGGATGCTATCATGCCTCCAGAGTCAAAGGGAGATCCTTCTCGCCCGGCGACCCTGTTCTCCGAAAAGCATCTGTCTCCAAACCGCTAGAGCAAGGAAAACTGGCACCAAATTGGGAAGGCCCCTACCAAGTGGCGGAGATCATTGGACCGGGAACCTACAAGCTGCAAGATCTAAACGGAAAGTTTGTCCCCCGGACGTGGAACTCGGACAATCTTCGTAAGTATTATCAATAGGGTATGTCCTCTATAAGCCCATTTTGATATGCCTTATTATACCTTCCTGTCGGCATGTATTTTCGTAATTTGCAACGTGAATCATCACACATTATGTTGCCAAAGATTGCGAAAGAAATAGGTGCTGCTCACCAATCCTCGGCACGACCAAGTTGCCTATTTGCACAGGAAATCTCCGAACCTCGGCTGGGCCGAGCAACAAATTCTCCGAACCTTGCAGGGCCAAGTAAAAATCTCCGAACCTCGGCTAGGCCGAGCAACAAAATTCTCCGAACCTTGGCAGGGCCAAGTAAAAATTCTTCGAACCTCGGCTGGGCGAGCAACCAATTCTCCGAACCTTGGCAGCGCCAAGTAAAATATAATCTTGAAGGCTCAGCTACAACCGAGTAACGGTCTCCGAACCTTGGCAGCGCCAAGTAAAATATAATCTTGAAGGCTCGGCAACACCGAGTAATTTATTATTTGAAGCCTCGGTCACAACCGAGTAGCAATTGATATTCAAGGCCTCGGTTACAATCGAGTAGCATTTTTGAAGGCTCGGCAACACCGAGTAATTTATTATTTGGAAGCCTCGGTTACAACCGAGTAGCATCTTTGAAGGCTCAACAACACCGAGTAATTTATTATTTGAAGCCTCGGTCACAACCGAGTGGCAATCAATATTTGAAGCCTCGGTTACAACCGAGTAGCATCTTGGAATGCTCGGCAACACCGAGTATTTTATTATTTGAAAGCCTCGGTTACAACCGAGTAGCATTTTGGAAGGCTTGGCATCACCGAGTAATTTATTATTTGAAGCCTCGGTTACAACCAAGCAGCAATTAATATTTGGAAGCCTCGGTTACAACCGAGTAGCATCTTGAGAAGGCTCGGCAACAACCGAGTAATATATTTCTAAAGGCTCGGCAACAACCGAGTAATAAATTTCTAGAGCATCGGCCAAAGACCGAGTGATATATTTTTGAAGGCTCGGCAACAGCCGAGTAATAATTCATCCATAAAAGTCGTATAAATCCTCGGCCAGGCCGAGCAACAAAATATCCATACCTTGGCAGCGCCAAGTAAAATATAATCTTGAAGGCTCGGCTACAACGAGTGACGGTCTCCGAACCTTGGCAGCGCCAAGTAAAATATAATCTTGAAGTCTCGGCAACACCGAGTAATTTATTATTTGAAGCCTCGGTCACAACCGAATAGCAATTGATATTCAAGGCCTCGGTTACAACCGAGTAGCATTTTTGAAGGCTCGGCAACACCGAGTATTTTATTATTTGAAGCCTCGGTTACAACTGAGTAGCATCTTGGAAGGCTCGGCAACACCGAGTATTTTATTATTTGAAGCCTCGGTTACAACTGAGTAGCATCTTGGAAGGCTCGGCAACACCGAGTAATTTATTATTTGGAAGCCTCGGTTACAACCGAGTAGCATCTTGGGAAGGCTCGGCAACAACGAGTATATATTCTAAAGCTCAGCAACAACCGAGTAATAAATTCCAAAGCATCAGCCAAAGACCGAGTGATATATTTCTGAAGGCTCGGCAAACAACGAGTAATAAATTCATCCATAAAAGTACGCTCTTTCTAGACCCATTTTTATTCATCGAATTAAATTCTGTTTTAAAGGCCTACGAAATTTTTATAACTCTCCTTGAAAGTCACAATGAGAAGCAGGTCATAAAAGCCCCGGCCAGAGCCGGAGTGCATCTCTTATTACCGAAAGCCCCGGCTAGAGTCGGAGTGCATCTCTCATTATTGGAAGCCCCGGCCAGAGCCAAAGTGCGTAAGCCCGGCCAGAGCCGGAGTGCATCTCTCATTATCGGAAGCCCCGGCCAGAGCCGGAGTGCATCTCTTATTACCGAAAGCCCCGGCCAGAGCCGGAGTGCATCTCTCATTATTGGAAGCCCCGGCCAGAGCCGAAGTGCATAAGCCCGGCCAGAGCCGAAGTGCGTAAGCCCCGGCCAGAGCCGGAGTGCATCTCTCATTATCGAAAGCCCCGGTCAGAGCCGGAGTGCATTTCTTATTACGAAAGCCCCGGCCAGAGCCAGAGTGCATCTCTCATTATTGGAAGCCCCGGCCAGAGCCGAAGTGTGTAAGCCCCGGCCAGAGCCGGAGTGCATCTCTTATTATCGGAAGCCCCGGCCAGAGCCGGAGTGCATCTCTTATTACCGAAAGCCCCGGCCAGAGCCAAATGCGTAAGCCCCGACCAGAGCGGAGTGCATCTCTCATCATCGGAAGCCCCGGCCAGAGCCGGAGTGCATCTCTTATTACCGAAAGCCCCGGCCAGAGCCGGAGCGCATCTCTCATTATTGGAAGCCCCGGCCAGAGCTGAAGTGCGTAAGCCCCGGCCAGAGCCGAAGTGCATCTCTCATTATCGGAAGCCCCGGCCAGAGCCGGAGTCCATCTCTTATTACCGAAAGCTCCGACCAGAGCCGGAGTGCATCTCTCATTATTGGAAGCCCCGGCCAGAGCAGAAGTGCGTAAGCCCCGGCCAGAGCCGGAGTGTATCTCTCATTATCGGAAGCCCCGGCCAGAGCCGGAGTGCATCTCTATACCGAAAGCCCCGGCCAGAGCCGGAGCGCATCTCTCATTATTGGAAGCCCCGGCCAGAGCCGAAGTGCGTAAGCCCCGGCCAGAGCCGGAGTGCATCTCTCATTATCGGAAGCCCCGGTCAGAGCCAGAGTGCATCTCTTATTACCGAAAGCCCCGGCCAAAGCCGAAGTGCATCTCTCATTATTGGAAGCCCCGGCCAGAGCCAAAGTGCGTAAGCCCCGGCCAGAGCCGGAGTGCATCTCTCATTATCGGAAGCCCCGGCCAGAGCCGGAGTGCATCTCTTATTACCGAAAGCCCCGGCCAGAGCTGGAGTGCATCCCCATTACCAAAAGCCCCGGCCAGAGCCGGAGTGCATCTCTCATTACCAAAAGCCCCGGCCAGAGCCGGAGTGCATCTCCTATTATCGAAAGCCCCGGCCAGAGCCGGAGTGCATCTCTCATTACCAAAAGCCCCGGCTAGGTCCGGAGTGCATCTCTTATCATCAAAAGCCCCAGCCAGAGCCGGAGTGCATCTCTTATTATCAAAAGCCTCGGCCAGAGCCGAAGGGCATCACCTATTAACAGAAACCTCGGCCAAGACCGAGTGACATGTCGGAACCCTCGGCTAAAGCTGGAGGGAATTTCTTACTGATCTTCAAAAGCCCCGGCCAGAGCCGGAGTGCATCTCTTATTATCAAAAGCCTCGGCCGAAGATTGAGTGATATATTTCTGCAGCCTCGGCCAATCCGAGTGATACAACACTAAAGCTTCGTCCCAGTCGGATAATTTCTCGGACACTCTAGTGCAACTAAAGCACCTTATTTTACTTCAGCAAGAGGGCCGCCCAGGCCTTTCTCTAACCTACACAGAGATAAACACTTCCTCTACAGAGGATCGAATGACACGTAAATAAAATTGCTCCGAATTCTACTCCCTATATCCAAAATTACACTTCGGACTAGGGAGTGAGGGGCATGTGATGAGGGGTAAAATCGTCATTGCATTATTGACCACTCACATCGGCGATTGGGTCGCGCCCAGTCCAAATGCCCTGCTTTCCAGCTGGCCTGTTGGCGCGACATTCTAGCAACAAGAGTTTCCTCATAATGAAGGAAGAGAACAAGAGAGAAAAAAGGGCCACTTCACGTGCGTGGGTTCTCCCAAGGGCCCCCTCATTAATATCCGGAAGTCAAATCAATAGGCTGGAGCATTTAATGGTGTAGAAACAGTCATAATGACTTAGCCAGCATTTAATGGAATAAAAAGAGAAGAGAAAGTATAGTTCGGCCAACATGCCTCGGCAATATAGTTCGGCCAATATAGTTCGGCAAATATGCTTCGGCAAACATGCCTCGGTAAATATGCTTCGGCCAACATACCTCGGCACTCTAGCTCGGTTTCCGCAACCGCGCTATGACCTTCGCACCAACGCAATTATGGCCTTATAAAGGCCATGTGCATTTACCTGCTTTAAAGCATTTAATGCCTTATCTCCTTCCATCGTTAAGGCATTTATGGCTGCAAAGTTGCCCCCTTTGGCACTTTTTGCGTAAGGAAGGATGGCGTCATAAAGCCGAGACAAAACTCCATGCTTGACAGAAGTTTAACTCGGCCAACCACATTGTGTTTCGGCAGGTTCGGCCAACCTTATGCCTCGGCAAACCCGAGCTATTCTTATGCTACTGCCATCAAGGCCAGACCATTCCTCGGCCATTCGATCCGAGCTACTTCAGACCTCTGCGGAATCTGGCGCGGGAGAGTTCAAATTCACTGTAACAGAATAAGATTCCAAACAAGAAATCATGCCAAGACGTGGCCTAGGACTACAATAGTGGCCTAGGGACCACGCAACCACTGAGTCTCGAGCCATCGGCCAGCTCTCTCCCCGCCTCCCAGCCGTCGATCCTCTAAATAACCAGATATGGATCCTACCGGCCCTGTAACAACCTGATTCAAATCCGTTTCGAATCCCAACAACTTTCAGACCTCATCCAGAGCACGTCCAAGAAGTCAGGTGACTGCCTATAAATACTACCACCCTCAAGCCTCTCAGGTACGGCTACTCTACGCCCATTTTTTATTCGCAGTTCTTACACTCCGCCATGAAAGCTCCCGCGAGAGCTTGGAGGAACTCTTCCCGGGGGATCCTTCTCCCATATTGTTGATTGCTGGTCTCCACTGATTTGGGCGTCGGAGGGTCTTCCGAAGAGGGCCACCCCCAACGCCTCTCGCGTGAGGACTGTCTTGCAGGTCCGCCTAGGAGGGAGCCCACGCTGCAGCCCGATCGCGCCCGAGCTGGAGGACAGATTTCAGCAGCAACAGCTACATTTGAATGTAGCTAAGTCCAAAATGTAGTCATCTTTCTCATTCTTAGATCCATACAGATTTTGAAGCGATTCCATATTTTATTTTATTTTTTCATTTTTAGGATCTATGAATTGTGTGGATCCAAGAATAAGGAAGGTTACCGGGTCCAGACTTGACTATATTTAAATGTAACTAAGTCTATTTTATTTTATTATATTATTACTGAGGTTTTGATAATTGTCATGATGAAAATAGTATTTTTGGAACGCTTCATTTATTTTTAAATAGTGAGTTATGTAACACATTAACAATGAATGCTTTCATGGGTTTATTTTTGACATAGGATATTTTCAAGACCATTTTATGAGGGATACTCTATTTACATTCCATAAAAACATAACCCACAAATCGTTCATTGCCATGGCAATTAGCAAGAAAATTTATATCACTGGCTGAGCATGAATAGAATATCGATTGATTTATAAAATTAATAATATTTAGAAATCAAAAATCTCAAATACAAAGAAGAACGGACTATCATTTAGTAAAAGCAGAAACTGAAAATAAAGATCACAAACAACTATAAATAAATTAATTAATAATTAAAGCAAAAATAAAACAATAATACTAATAAAAATAAAATGTAAAAATAAAAAATAAAAAATTGGTTTTATTTTTATGTCTCTAATAAGTTAAATTAAAAATTAAAATTAAAATAGTTTTTTTTTTTCTCACTGTGTGCTTCCATTCATACAAAAAAATCAGGGCATGGCAATAACAATTCTTGGCTAGAGTTGTAATCACTATTTGTGAATTCTCATTGTTGCATCTAAATTGCAAAGATAATTCAGTCATGATTTTGTAAAGTGAAACATAGATAAAGGAAGTTCTATCTTTTCACTGCTATAATCTTAATTTTTTTATAATTTATCAGCCTTTGTTGAGGTTAGCAGAAATGTTTTTCTTTAATTTTTTTTATAACTCTTAATTTACTGCATCTTTTTATTTGATGGTTTGAGCTTAACGCGACAATGACTACAACAAAGGTCAAATAATTACTAGTCTAGACAATAATAAAAAAGATATTTTTTATCATAGCCAACAATAATTGAAAATAGTAAAGAAATTATTTTTTTATTTCTAATTATCAATTTTATTATACCCGTAGTAAATTTTATAATTGCCGCCACATTGCTGCTCTTAGACAGTTCTCAATAAACAATAAAACAGTTAATGAGAACTTCAACGACATAGGTTATGGTAAATAATAGAATTTTTAGAACCTTTTGATTTATTTTTAAAGTAAATAAGTTATATAACGTGACTCTATTTTTGACATTAAGATGCTCACATGACCATTTTGTAAGAAGGGCTCTCTTTCTATTACATAAAAATACCACCTACTATGGCCTTGTCGCCATATAATGTCCCATCCACGGCGATGTGGACTCCATGAACTTCCCTTGCTTCAGCCCTCTTCCATTATTAAATGTTCATTGCCATGACAATTAGCCAGAAAATTTACCTCACTGGATGAGCATGGATGGAAGATGATCGATTTACGCAATTAATAATATTAAGAAACCATTTAATAGAAGTAGAAAACTGAAAATAAAGAGGGTAGACAACTAAATAAATAATAATAATCAAAGCAAAAATGAAAAAAATAATACTAATTAAAAATAAAAAAAAAATTGGTTTATTTCTTGCGTATGGTTGATTGAACTAAAAAATAGAATAGATGTTTTATCTCTTTTTTTTTTTTTTTCATTCTATGCTTCCATTCGTACCAAAGAAACCATGGAATAGTAATGATAATTCTTGATTAGAGTTGCAGCTACTATCCAATGAATCACCGTTGCATCTGAATTGTAGAGATAATCCGAGTAGATGCCTATATTTCAAAACGGAGAAGTCCATCCACTACAAGAGATTTTAATATTGCGACGCCCAAATGCATCGCAATTGCGTCGCTAAACATGATATTGCGACGCAATAGCGACGCAACAAGGGCGTCGCTCAACTGTCCGTCGCAATACCCTTTGTCGCAATTGCGTCGCAATATTGCGACTCTCTGCGACGCTCTTGCGATGCCACATTGCATCGCAATATTGCGACGCATCAAAATGCGTCGCTAAATTTAAAAATAATTTAGTTAAAAAATTATTATTAAATATTGCGACGCACTAAATTGCGTCGCAATTTAATAATAATATTTTTAAAAAATTATTATTATTACGACGCACTAAATTGGATATTCAATTTCGCTAAATCTAAATATTGATACAAACATTTTTCACTCAATCCAAACAATAATATATTTCAAAAAATAATTTATATATTAAAATTTTGAAGTTTTTACAACATAAAAAAAGAAAAAAAAATACATCAAGAATCTGAACGATCACGTGGAGGCTGTGGAGGCTGTGGAGGCTGAAGACTCTGCGACAAGCGGCTAACCATATCCCGCAAATAATGCATCTCATCTCGCATGTCTGCAACCTCCTGATCCCGGCCTCGCATACGATCCTCAAAATCCTGCTCGACCTCCTGCCGAACCTCCTCTGCAATAGATCTGCGAAGCTCCTGTAAACGCTCGGGAGGAAGATCAGCAGGAACTCGCGAGCTGGAGGCCTGATGGGAAAAAATGTAGAAGCTCTAGTGCCCATACCATAGACCCTGCGGTCTCGTGGCTGGGCACCAACAGCCTCCAAAAACACACGTCGACTCTCCTCTGCTGAGAGTTCGACGGGCGTCTCCCCATCAGTAGAGTCGACCTGCGATGCCTGGGAGCGAAGCTCCTCGACTCGTGTCTTGAAATTATGAAATCAACAATAAATGAGTTAATAAATTTCTTGAAATAAAATTTTAGAAATTAAACAGATACTACATAAATCTAATTTCTTACCGCAACCTCCCGTGATCGCGTGTCGACCCAGGAACCGTCCCTCCTGGTGTGTGTCGCCCTGAATAGACGAAACTCACCAGGATCTCCGCCCTCCTGCTCAGTCTATAACAATAAAAAAAATGATATTAATACAAATATTTGTAAATAACTAAAATAGTAATTAAAATATTTATGTTTTCTTACCATACGCCGTCTGTGCTCCTGAATCGAAATGGAGCCCGAAGTATGACGGGAGAGACCCGTGCCAGGACCGCCCTTCTCAGATCGGCGGTTCGTGCTGGCTGATGCGGACCTCCTGCGCCAGCCATCGGACTCCCAGGCCTGCTGCCACTCGTGCCAAATACCCTCTGGCACGTGCGCAGGACGCTGACCCGATGACCTCCAACGATGAAGCATGTCGGAGTATCGGCGTCGCGTCAGAGCCTCCCATGCTGCCCTAATGGCATCATGGCTGGCAGGATCCCACGTAAACTTTTTCTGCATTAAAATAAATAGTTAGTTCTGAATTTATTAAGTTTAAAGAATTTATATCACTGATAAATTGTATTTAATAAGTTTACCTGAAACTCAGAAAAATAAAACTCCCTCGTGGCTGGAGATACGTGGCGCCAATCGTAGCCACTGGGATCTGCACGCCTCTGAAAAACGGCGCTGATGTGGCTGGATACATGATGCTGCTCAATGAATCTGTTAAAAAAATGCAAGTTTATAAGTAATGACTTAAAAACATAAATAAAATATTTTTAATTAGTATATACTTACATCCCCTGAGCATCAAGTCTAAGTACAGTGCGGCCGATGGTGGAAGAACTCTCGGAGGTCTGTGCCGATCGGCTGGATGGTAATACTGTGCAGAGATCGAAGGCTGCGCCTCTGCTGGAGATCCAAACTCTCCATCTCCGACGCTCATGTGATCTGATGTCGCAGGATCCAAACTACGTCTGCTCACTCCGTCTGTCGTCGGTAGATCTACCTCTGCCCCTCATACTGAAAATACTAAAGATTCACACAATTAAATTACGATTAATGATTGACTATGTAAGAATTTAACACTTATAAAAAAAGTTAAATTTTAAAAAACCTCTATGTTTAATCGGTGTCATTTGTTTCGTGAAATGTTGGTTCAACATCCGATGCCGTATCGGATTGCGAATCAGTTTCATTATCATCGGAAGGAAACCGAACATTTGCATCCGCAATTTCTTGGACATCACCATTTGGATCTCTAAGTGATGTTTCAGGAGCCCTTGTGTCATCCTCAATTGCATGCATTTCCATCTCATCCTCTTGAAATGCAGGGCACTCGGCTGATTGACTTGATGAACTCTCCTCTAATACGATTGTTGAACGTGGGACGATTTTAGAAACGGCCCACCAATCTCGCTTGTCGTTGCGCAAACTTGGATATCCGCAGTAAAAGACTTGCTGAGCTTGGGATGCAAGGATGAATGGGTCATATTTCTGCAATCTTCGTCGATGGTTCACTTCAACCAAATTGTAGTCGTTATGAACCCTTTTGCCCACAGGAACTATCGGATCGAACCAATCACAACGAAACAATACGGTTCGTTTCATAGGCCAACCGGGATATTCAACTTCAACCACCTCTACTAACTTTCCATAATAATCCTGCATATTTGCTCCAACACTTTCTCCTTTCACACACACGCCCCAGTTCTGCGTGCCTCTTGANATAATCCTGCATATTTGCTCCAACACTTTCTCCTTTTACACACACGCCCCAGTTCTGCGTGCCTCTTGAAGCTGCTAATCGTTCAATCTAAAATTTGTACCCATTTACAAAATAGCCAGTAGAGGTTGTTACGGTCTTCAATGGCCATTGCGATAGACATTTAATGAAAATATTGTCGGTTGTCGACCATGGACCGTTGACCTATAAATTAATAAGCTATTGACATCCAATTCAAAAAATAATAGCCATTATCGAAATTGATTGAGTGATACTACTCAAATTCATAAAACCAGTAAGCAACTCCGTTTCTAATTTCTGCCCAATTGCAACTTGACTGATGTCGGGATTCATCTGTCGTTGTCTATCACAAAACATCCTTATGGGATGAAAAGGATGAAAACTACTGTTAGAAATTAAATATTATGGTATATTATTATATAAATTTAAATTTTCAATTTAGCATTGAAGTATACACTTACTCAATATATGGATCGACTTCTCGACAGTTCATTAGGATGTAATAATGTGCTGCATTATACTCCATATCGCTAAGATTTCTTGACTTCTGCCCACCAAATGAACGGCCGATAGCTTTAAAAATTGATATTCTACCGTCATTAGCTTCTGCTTCGTCCACACATACGTCATCGTTACGACCATGATTTCGGCTCCTCGTGTGGACGTGACCCTCAAAGTAATGTGAGGCAAAAGCTGAAACTTCTTCGACCAAGTGTGCATTGCATATAGAACCTTCAACCCTTGCCTTATTACGCACATTATTTTTTAACTTCTTAAGATACCTATATGTAAAGTTGCAACAAAAAATTAACGAATTTTTCAAGCAATGAAATAATATTTGAAATGTCAACATATCTTAATGATGTATATATTTACCTCTCGAAAGGATACATCCAGCGATACTGCACGGGACCAGCTATGCTCGCTTCGTATGGCAAGTGAACCGGTAAATGCTCCATTGAGTCAAAAAAACTGGGAGGAAATATTCGCTCAAGCTTGCATAAAATAATTGGAAATTTCCTCCTCAAGCCTTGCCATGGATGCAGAAGTAATGACTGCGGCAGATAACTCCTTGAAGAATAAGCTGAGCTCCGTAATTGCCTTCCAGACATGTTGCGGAAGCAACTCACGAAAAGCTATAGGTAATAATCGTTGCATGAAAACATGGCAGTCGTGGCTCTTCATGCCGAACAACTTGAGCTTATGCATGTCCACACACCTACCGATATTTGAGGCATAACCATCTGGAAATTTTAACCCTCTTAGCCAGTTACATAAAACTTCTCGTGAATTTCTGTCAAGAGTGTAACATGCTTTAGGATAGGTCCCATCGGCACTCCTTCTCAAATCACCTCTTCTGCAGTACTGATTAAGTTCTTCTCTTGACTTTGCAGTATCTTTTGTTTTTCCCGGGATGTTTAGCACCGTGTTAAATATGTTATCAAAGAAATTTTTCTCGATATGCATAACATCCAAGTTGTGCCGGATGAGATTTGTGCTCCAATAAGGCAAATCCCAAAATATACTTCGCTTCTTCCAGTTATGTTCTTTACATATACGGCTATTTATTCTATCTGCATCGGTTCCCATGCATACATCAACCCCAAATGCTCTATAGAATCAAATAGATCCGTGCCGGACCTAACCGGTTCGGCAAATTTTGTGACTGCTTTGTTCTTCCGGAAGGCGATCAAGTTACGCCTGTAAGGATGATTTGGGGGCAAGAACTTCCTATGGTTATCAAACCATGACTGCTTACCACTCTTCTGCAATGTAAATGCATCCGAATCATACATGCAATGAGGGCATGCCAGACGTCCAGCAGTGCTCCAACCAGACAACATTGCATATGCCGAAAATCACTTATTGTCCACATCAAAGCAGCTCTCATTAAGAAATTTTGTTTCATAGAAATGTCGTAGGCTACCACTCCTGTTTCCCACAACATTTTCAATTCGGCCACCAACGGTTGCAGAAAGACATCAATCTTTTCCTTTGGATTTGATGGTCCTGGAACCAAAACGGTTAAAAACATTGCAGTATCTTTCATGCACTTCCACGGAGGAAGGTTATATACAGTCAGTATCACAGGCCAACATGAATACTGTTGCCCCGCTTGACCAAATGGTTGGAAGCCATCGGTACAAAGACCTAATCTCACATTCCTTATATCTTCAGCGAAATCAGGATGATTTTCATTGAAATGCTTCCAAGCCTTTGAATCTGATGGATGCCGCATTTCATCCTCTTTAGATTCATGTTCGGCATGCCATCTCATATCAGCAGCTGTTGCCTCAGATCTGTATAATCTCTGCAGGCGTGGGGTAAGAGGAAAGTAATGCATCCTCTTGTAAGGCACACTTTTCCTCCTACTTGTACCGGCTCCTCCTTCGGTGTTTTTGAACCTCGATTGCCCACAAATCTTACACCATCTCAGCTCTGAGTCTTCACCCCAAAATATCATACAATTGTTCAAGCAACAATCGATCTTATTAACTGGGAGCCCAAGCCCACGCAACAACTTCTTTGTTGCGTAAAAACTGTCTGCGGCAACATTATCATTTGGCAGAATTTCTTTGATTAACTCAGCTACAGAATTGAACGCCTTTTCTGATAATCGATGTTCTGCCTTAATATTCAACATTCGAGCAGCTGTAGAGAACTGGGAATGACCCTCACACCCAGGATACAATTCTTGATTTGCAGCACGCAACATATCGTAAAATTGTTGTGCTTCTGGATTTGGTTCTTCCATAAATGTATTCTGATTGAAGTCATTACCCGATGCATTCATCACCATTTGTTCATATGTGTTTAAATTCACAAATGGTTCATCTACGGGAATTGACTCTTGTTGGCCTATAACAGCTGCTGGAATATCCTCTGGTTCACCATGACAGTACCAAACATAGTAATCAGGAACAAAACCCTTCTTACACAAATGCACCTTAACAGTTTCCACATCTCTGTAGGCTTTATTCTGACACCTGTGGAAGTTGCATGGGCACCTAATCCTAGGCCCATCCATCCATTCAGGTTGGCTACATGCAAATGCGATAAATTCTTCCAATCCATTCAGAAAATCTGGATTCAGCAAGCCATCTTTTATCCTTGCATACATCCATGAGCGAGTCCCGCTCATTTTTGACCGACTTATACAAAGTCTGGTAAATCATTAAATGAAACCAAAAAATAAAACTATATTAGTATTAATAAATATATAACTAAATTATTTCTTGGGCACAACTAATTAAGGTTAATTACAACCAATTAAATCATTTATAAGTACCCAAATTTTTTTTAGGTAAATAAGGACCCTACCATGCAAGGGCGAGCCACGGCTACGATCCTTGGGGTGCTAGCAAGGACCGATGCATAGGTTCATGGCTAAAGAGAGGGCTTGAGTTTGTGTCGGGCCATAAGGCGGTGCGTTTAGTCATTAGACTTCACAAGAATTCAAGTGTCTTAAATAATTCTACCTTCACTCCATGTCTATAAGGTAAGGCCCTATCCCATTCAAGAATATTTTTTGTGATATGTTATTCTGCTATTAATTATCATCGATCGGTAACATTGAAATTTCGGCAGCATTTCCCCATATGTTCTCCTACATGTGTGGTATATAAGCCACACTAGGAGAACGTATGAGCAAATGCAAACCGAAATCTCACCCCACGATGATTACTAGCAGACTAACATGTCACAAGAAATATTCCCAAACTGTCCACCAGGACAATTTGAGAATTTGCAAGACTAAGGCTTACAAATTCTCAAACGGGTCTAAAGGTTAAAGTGCTGTGATTATGGAAGTCCGAAGACAATCGAACTTATGCTTGTTATTCTTAACTTCTTGTGAATTATACATGTAATCACTAACTTTTTTAAGATTATTGTGTCAAATACAAATGTTTGCGAATACTAAAATGTAAATCATTGAAACTAGTAATTTGTTGCTAGAAATTAAATAATATTACAAAAAAACATTTTATTTAGCATTTCAAAATGTAATGCATCATTAAGTTTGCAGCAGAATATAAATAATCAAGACATAACAAATGTAAATGAGTATAAATGCACAAATACTATTGTCATAAACATTCTGCTTAAATTAATTATTGCATAAATATTATGTAAATTAAATAATCTAGCATTACAAATATTATTGAATAATCAAGACATAACAAACAGTCTATCCAAACAGCTTTATTGAAAAAACAGAGGGGGGAGGGGGGTTTCCTCCCTCCCCCGTGTTAAAACAAAATATATATATATTTTTTTTGTGATGACAGTGGCCTGGCCACCGTGGCCGTCTTCTCAGGTGGCCGTCTTCTCAGGTGGCCGTGGCTGGACAAGAAAAGAAAGGGGGGGGGCGGGGGGTTTCCCCCCTCCCCCCCTGTTAAGGAAATTTTTTTTTTTTTTTGTCACAGTGGCCTGGCCACCGTGGCCAGGCCACTGCCGGCCACGGCAGCAGCCGTGGCCGGACAAGAAAAGAAAGGGGGGGCGGGGGGTTTCCCCCCTCCCCCCCTGTTAAGGAATTTTTTTTTTTTTTTTTTGTCACAGTGGCCTGGCCACCGTTGCCAGGCCACTGCCGGCCACGGCAGCGGCCATGGCCGGACAAGAAAAGAAAGGGGGGGCGGGCGGTTTCCCCCCTCCCCCCTGTTAAGGAAAATATTTTTTTTTTTTTTTTGTCACAGTGGCCTGGCCACCGTGGCCAGGCCACTGCCGGCCACGGCAGCGGCCGTGGCTGGACAAGAAAAGAAAGGGGGAGGGGGGGGGGGGGCGGGGGGGTTTCCTCCCCTCCCCCTGTTAAAAAAAAATATTTTTTTTTGATTACAGTGGCCTGGCCACCGTGGCCAGGCCACTGCGGCCACAGTAGCGGCCGTGGCCGGAGAAGATGGCCACAGCAGCGGCCGTGGCCGCCTTGTCCGGCCGCGGCCACGGCCGTGGCCGGACAAGAAAAAACAAGGGGGGGGGGGGTTTCCTCCCCTCGCCCCTGTTAAAAAAATTTTTTTTTTTTTTTTGATTACAGTGGCCTGGCCACCGTGGCCAGGCCACTGCCGACCACGGTAGCGGCCGTGGCCGGAGAAGACGGCCACGGCCCTGCCGTGGCCGTAGGGAAATAAATAAAAAAAAAATCATTTTTTTTAGATTATCGGAGCTAACCTTGGTTGAGATGAGATCGCCGGGTTGCCGGAGTCGAATGCGATCGCCGGGTAGCCGGAGGACGGGGATGCGCCGGAGATTCGAGCTTTAGCTTCACGGCGGCGGCTAGGTCAAGACGGGAAGGAGGAAAGGAGAAGGGGCCCGGCTTAAATATAGGTAATTAGCGACCCCAAAATTGCGTCGCAATTTTCGTCGTAATTTTTTTTTGTCTTAGCGACGCACTAGGGCGTCGCTAATCCATCGTTAATACATGTTTATAATAATTTTCTGAAAACATAGCGACGCCACTAAATGCGTCGCTGAAGTGTCGCTAAATTGGCACCATCATCTGGTGGGAAAAATATTTTTATTTTCTAATAATTACATCGCGAAGGCGTCGCAATATTTTTTTAATAATTTAAATAGATTAAAATAAAAACTTATTACAAATATTGCGATGCAAGCAGTGCATCGCAATTATTTTTTAAATATTTTAAATAAAAATATTTAAATTTATTATAATGATTGCGATGACAAATGGCGTCGCAATTTATTTGTTAATATTTATAAATGATTATATTTATAATTAATGTTAATAATTGCAACGATAAATGGCATCGCAATTTATTTTATAAAATTTTTAATTACATAAATTTATTTAAAAAACATTGCGATGATCCAACGGTTGCGATCGATCCAACCCCTGATCCCGATCGGCAATGACCGATCGTGGACCACGGCAATCGGTCCGATCGGCAAAAGTCCGACGGTTGCGATCGATCCAAGCCGTGATCCCGATCGGCCACGACCGATCTCGGACAGTTGCAATCCGTTCGAGATCGGCGACGATTCGACGGTTGCGATCGATCCAAGCCCTGATCCCGATCGGCCACGACCGAACTCGGACCGTGGCGATCTGTCCGAGATCGGCGACGATCCGATGGTTGCGATCGATCCAAGCCCTGATCCCGATCGGCCACGACCGATCCCGGACCATGGCGATCCATCCGAGATCGGCGATGATCCAACGGTTGCGATCGATCCAAGCCCTGATCCCGATCAGCGACGACCGATCGTGGACCGCGGCAATCGGTCCGATCGGCAAAGGTCCAACGGTTGCGATCAATCCAAGCCGTGATCCCGATCGGCCACGACCTATCTCGGACAGTTGCAATCCGTCCGAGATCGACGACGATCCGAATGTTGCGATCGATCCAAGCCGTGATCCCGATCGACCACGACCGATCTCGGACAGTTGCAATCCGTTCGAGATCGGCGATGATCCGATGGTTGCGATCAATCCAAGCCATGATCCCGATCGGCGATGACCGATCGCGGACCGCGGCAATCGGTCCGATCGACAAAGATCCGATGGTTGCGATCGATCCAAGCCATGATCCTGATCGGCCACGACCGATCTCGGACAGTTGCAATCCGTCCGAGATCGGCGACGATCCGACGGTTGCGATCGATCCAAGCCCTGATCCCGATCGGCCACGACCGAACTCGGACCATGGCGATCCGTCCGATCAGCGACGATCCGACTGTTGCGATCGATCCAAACCCTGATTCCGATCGGCGATGACCGATCGTGGACCGCGGCAATCGGTCCGATCGGCAAAGATTCGACGGTTGCGATCGATCCAAGCCCTGATCCCGATCGGCCACGACCTATCTCGGACAGTTGCAATCCGTCCGAGATCGGCGACGATCCGACGGTTGCGATCGATCCAAGCCCTGATTCCGATCGGCCACGACCGATCTCGGACCGTGGCGATCCGTCCGAGATCGGCGATGATCCAATGGTTGCGATCGATCCAAGCCCTGATCCCGATCGGCGACGACCGATCGCGAACCATGGCAATCGGTCCGATCGGCGACGATCTGAGGGTTACGATCGATCCAAGCCCTTATTCTGATCGGTCATGATCGATTTTGGACCGATCGCTATTTAACATAATTAATTTTTTAAATATATAACAACGCAAAGGGTTGCGTCGTATTTTTTAATATGATAATTATAATATATAAAAAATTAACTTTAATTCTAATAATTACGATGCAACAAGTACGTCGCTATATTAAAACATAATTTTCTGAATTAATATTTTCTCTTATTACATCGCTAATGCGTCGCTATTTAACATAATTAATTTTTTAAAAATATTGCAACTCACTGTGTTACGTCGTAATTATTTTTTCTCATATTTATATTTATAAAATTTAATTTTATTTAAAATAATTGTGACACAGTTATTGCGTTGCTAAATTAAAATAATTTTAATTTATTTTTTGATTTATTGCATCGCTAATGCGTCGCTATTTAAAATATTTAATTTTTTCCAAAATATTGCGACGCACTAGGTGGCGTCGCAATATTTTTTAAAATATTAGTACTGTAAAAAATATAATTCTATTTAAATTATTTGCGATGCAATTATTTCATCGCTAAATTAAAAATAATTTTTCTATTTTCTAGTTTATTGCGTCGCTAAGGTGTTGCTTTAAAATATTTAATTCTTTTCAAAATATTGCGACGCACTGGTTGGCGTCGCAATATTTTTTAAAATATTAATACTGTAAAAAATATAATTCCATTTAAATTATTTGTGATGCAATTATTGCATCGTTAAATTAAAAATAATTTTTCTATTTTCTAATTTTATTGCATCGCTAAGGCGTCGCTATTTAAAATATTTAATTCTTTTCAAAACATTGCGACGCAATGTTATGCGTCGCAATATTTTGTAAACTATTTGTACTTTAAATAATATAATTTCATTTAAATTATTTGCGATGCATTTGTTGCATCGCTAAATTAAAAATAATTTTTCTTATTTTCTAATTTATTGCATCGCTAATGCGTCGCTATTTAATATATTTAATTCTTTTAAAAACATTGCGACGCACTGTGATGCGTCGCATATTTTTTCTGATAATTAGATTTTATAAAATTTAATTTAATTTCAATTATTTATGACACAATTGGTGCATCGCTAAATTAAAAATAATTTTTCTAATTATCTATTTTATTGCGTCGCTATTTAAAATATTTAATTCTGTTAAAACATTGCGACACAAATATTGCATCGCAATATTTTTATTGATATTTATATTTCATAAAAAAATTAATTTAAAAATATTGCGATGCAATATTTGCATCGCAATATTAAAAATTTAATTTTTTTTTTAATTTTTTGGTTAATTGAGTCGCTAATGAGTCGCTAATGTGTCGCAATATTTGTTGTCACAAAGGCGTCGCAAAGAGGTCGCAATTTAGCGATGCAATTATGCGTCGCTAATTTGCGTCGCTATTTCAGTATTTTCTTGTAGTGTATGGTCTGGGCACTAGAGCTTCTGCATATTTTCCCTATCAGGCCTTCAGCTTGCGAGTTTCTGGTGATATTCCTCCCGAGCGTTTAGACGACTTCGCAGATCTATTGCAGAGGAGGTTCGGAGGACGTTCGGCAGGAGGTCGGCAGGAGGTTGAGCATGAGTTCGAGGATCGTATGCGAGGCCGGGATCAGGAGTTGCAGACATGCGAGATGAGATGCATTATTTGCGGGATATGGTTAGCCGCTTGTCGCAGAGTCTTCAGCCTTCCACGTGATCGTTCAGATTCTTGATGTATTTTTTTTTCTTTTTTATGTTGTAAAAACTTCAAAATTTTAATATATAATTATTTTTGAAATTGAATATTATTGTTTGGATTGAGTGAAAATGTTTCTATCAATATTTAGATTTAACGAAATTATATTAACCGTTTTAATTTTTAATATTTTATATTTTTAAAAAATTTAATTTGCGATGCATTAGCGACTGAAATTGCATCGCTAATATTTTCAAAATTATTATTAAATATTACGACGCAATGACCTGGCATCGCAATAATTTAAAAAAAATTTAATAGCGACGCATTAGCGACTCAAATTGCATCGCTATTATATCTAAAAATTATTATTAAATATTGCGACGCAATGACCTTGCGTCGCAATATTTTAAAAAAATTTTTTGCGACGCATTAGCGACTCAAATTGCGTCGCTATTATATTAAAAATTATTATTAAATATTGCGATGCAACTAAATGCGTCGCAATATTGCGACGCAATTGAATGCATCGCAATATTTAATAATAATTTTAAATATTAAAAATTAGTTTTAAATTTAGCGATGCATTTGATGCGTCGCAATATTGCGACGCATTGTTGCATCGCAGAGAGTCGCAATATTACGACGCAATTGCGACAAATAGATATTGCGACGGACAACTGAGCGACGCCGTCATTGCGTCGCTATTGCGTCGCAATAGCATGTTTAGCAACGCAATTACGACGCATTTGGGCGTCGCAATATTTTTTTCCTCTTGTAGTGGTTGACTCTAGTACGTATAATATTAAATGTATACTATAGCAAAGCGCCTGCTCAATAGGATGTGACACTCTCAATGCTATATAAATCTTAGTCTAGCTACCACATAGGATACTAACATGAGTAACCCTAGTCCATTAGCTCACAAAAAGCCTTATCTAAGTGCTCACATATATTCAACTCTCAAAATTAGGCTCAATATAGAGTTGTGAAGGGCTTACATATGAAATCTCTTGAGCCTCATCTTAGACTAAGGCGACATATATATTCCTTATTCACCATTTAAGTGCCAAAGCATTTACAACCATTATAAAAGTAAAATTGTGATCCCTTTTGTTTCATCCTTCTCACTATCAAAACTCCAGGGTGATCATCTGAGCTAGTGAGACTCATAAATAACCATGTGCCATAGATAAACAATATTATTCATGCAAATATAGATAAAAGGAAATAATAAGTATCACTTGTTAATCAATGTATAAGACACAATTTAATATCTAATAGGTAATCCATTTAAATCTTACCCAATCCAAACTTCTAACATAGGATTGGTTACATATAGGCTTAGTCATAGGGTTAGCCAATATCTTATCAGAATAGATATGCCTCAAGATCGCCTCCTTTGTTTGGCCATATTATGTATGTAATGGTAGCATATGTCAATAACATATGTCATAGTTTGTTTTTGACCTAAAACACTTTAGTATACTTCTGCCTTATTGCTGATGGTGGAGTTTTACTAACTAAGCAATTAAGTGTTGTAGGTCTTATATCAGTTATTGTCACCAAAATAAAGTTCCTAAGACAATCAGAGAAGAGATGAGGAAGTTACTTCTATGTCCTTTTTTATTTTTTATTTTTTATTGATAACAATGATAGAAGGTTTAATACATCATAACTACAATTTCTTAAGCGATTGTGAAAGTAAGCTTAGTAAATTAGGAGAAAACATTGTGGTCCAAAAGTCCTTTCTTTTCATATGTAATTAAGGCTCCATTTCGTAAGCTTTCGAAAGACTCAAAGTGCGTTTAGAGACTTAAAGTATTTTTAAGTAATTTTTTAATGTTTGGTAAAACTTTTAAAAATACTTTTTGGTTCATTAAAAATTATTAAAAGCTCTACTTGTCAAATATATGGAAACTATTTTTATACTCGAAGTCATAGATTAGAACCATAAGAATAATAATATTTAATATATAAAATAATAATAAAAATAATATTTTATATTATAATATTATTTTAGTATATATAAATAAAATATGGTTAATACACTTGTATGAAAATATTATTACAATTATAAAATACTATGATATAGTATATGAATATAATATTATTATACTATAAAATGCTATAATTTTATAATATTACTATAAATGCTAAAATAATGTGATATTATATTTTTAGATAATAATGATCATAAATTTAATAATATTATAATATAATTATTAAATAATGAAAAATAATATATTATAATAGCTTTTATTATAATTTTTTTATATTAGAATACTAATATTTTCTTATACTATATTAAATATATAATATGCAGATTTTTATTATAAAATACTTTCTTACTTTAATTACTAGATAAATATTAAAATTTTACAGTATTTTTAAATTATAATTACTAAAAATAAATAGATTTTTTTAAAAAACTTTACTTTAAAACTTTATTATTAATCACTTTATCTAAGAGGACCTAATTTGCTAAAAATATCTGCGATATAGTTGATCTCTTCTTAAATATATGTCCATTGAAATCATAGAACTGATGGAACGATTAAATAAAGATCTCTTGTGTACGGATTTCACATCTCGGCTGTCAATTCAGCGAGACAACAGAGCTGAGTCATGAGATTTAATGTTTGATAGGACCTCCCACATTATCATATTGTTTTCAACCTGTGGACAATCTAGATGCGACTCTCTGGTTGCGACTTCAAGCATCAGCATGGTGTGCCGTTCGCTCACCACCTCATGTGTAGCCAAATGTGAGAATACGTACTCTAAATAAACATGGAAATATTCAGTTCTCCTGTAAAACATCAACTTCTTTTGGGTTTTCAGCGTGTTCATGCTTTCATAGGCCATGTATTATTAAATTATAGGTGACTTCGAGACAATTATTTCTTGAATACTCTGCTGGCTTCCAATTATTCATCAACTAGTTTTATCTCACATAATCGTGATGAAATAATTTGCTTTACTTATCCGTCAACCATCATATCATAAGCTCACTTTGAATTATTATCAACTATATATACATCAAGCAGTTCAGATATAAGATGTGGCTAATCTTTGCTATTATACTCTTTGTCGATGTTGAGAGGTCCCCACGTCCACGAGCCGTGCAAGATATCTCCTATACATTGGTCTAGTGCGCAGGATGCAAGAATCCTATTGATTATGTAACAGTTTGCCACAAACCTCCACTCTTGTTTTTGCACCCTTACTATGATTCTAATTTCAGAAAATTTTTGACCATATTATATATTTTTTCTTCACCAAGCCGACCTAAAGTGTTGGAAATTTTTCATATGTATAATTAAGTTATCATTAATTATTTATGAATTTAATTTTGCAGAATTGGTTGAGCAAATTTGGTCCAATAGTACAAGCAGATGGACCTACTATTAATAAATGTGATCCAAATGATTTGAATTTGAGCACATTTTTATTGGATGATATGATTGATGGCTTATGCAAACCTGAAACTTAATTACCGTCATGTGATGGAAGGACCAGTAGGATTTTATTATAAATAAACTAGGTGTCCTCTTCTTTTCGCCTATATTTATGATTTTTTTTTCCCATCAAAACACCGTGTTAAAAGAAGCAAGAAGGAAAAAACCTAAGCTTGCAGCATTCATAAAAATCATTTTATTATTGGGATTTTGTTGATGCTTCAGAACACCCTTTGTGTAAAACGATTGTATATATACTTTCCTACACATCTCCATTGTAAGGGTATATTGCATATCCAAATGCAAGACTCTGTTGGTTGGCACTTCATTCCCATTGCCTTTTCTGAAAAACCGCAGCCACCTCCTCCTTTGGTCTGATCTTTCAGCATTATTCAAATTAAAGTGCATTTCCCGTCAGCAAAGGATTTCTATTGCCATACAAGAATATCAAAGAATCTCAAACCCATTGTGAAGATGGAAAAGAGCTCATCCCATGGCCTGATAATTTGGCCAGGATGAGGCTCTTTCATTTTTATCCTTTGATAATCTTGATTAATAGTACAATCAAAGGATACATTTAAAAACAGTCATCTACATTTTAGAAAATGGAATAGCTAAACAAAGATGGCTGGTTTAGAAAAAAATACTTCTCATGTTTCTTTTTCAGGACTAAACAAACATTTTTGGGTCAGACAATTACCACGAAATGCATTCCCCATATTGCAAACGAGGGAGTCTTGAGGCATAAACTCATACATACTTGACACTGAAAGAGATGAAATGTTGCTACGTGAATCCTTCTTTTGTCCAAATATTTTATTCTCATCTCATCTCTTAGTTAGGCTCGAGAGTTGTTGGATATACCTAGTCATCCACCGTGCTGTCTAGTATTTCTAGATGGACTTCCCAGAAAAGGTGACCACTGACTGGAGAACAATCTATCTGTTAAAGAAACTAGCGTTGAGCATGGTTTCAGAGAACATTGTTAAACAGATTGACACATTCAGCAGGACTGATGCCAAAGCTATGTGCACATGTAACCAAAAAGAAAAAAGAAAAAAAAGAGGAGGGAGGGGAAGACTTGTGTAGTTTGAGTACTTGAAAGAAAACCTTGAGATAACTTATGGCCTAAAAGAAGCAACACATTTGCATTAGACAACTAATTAAGCTGTCTGGGAAAGTCTAAGTCCCACCTTCGCTCCTCCTTATGCCTTACTACTCAATTTGCCAAATAATCTGCCACCTGCTTAGCTTCTTTGTATGCATAGGAACATCTGAGATATGAAAATTTTGGGATGGTTGAAAGAAGGTTCCTTAAAAAGGGGTAATGACAAATAGAATTATTCTGCAACCAAGATATCACTATAGCTAAATCTCCTTTCAAAATCAATCTCTTGTTTTGAAATCTCCTTTTGCACTTATGGAGACAATACTACACTCTAAACAATTTAGCTATGAGCACCAACTTTGTGTTCAGAGGAATGACTATAACATAAAGGACCTTTCCCTTGTGATATTTGTTGACCATAACTGCCCTTGCCATCTCCTCTTTGGCTGATCCATCAAAATTAATTTTCAGATAACCTGGTCCAGGGGGTACCTAAGCTACAAATTTTGAAGGAGACACAACAACTGATGATGGAATACCCTAGAGACTAATATTAAAATTAAATAATATCTTACTAGATTGATTTAACTTCATAGCCTATCTTTAGAGGTGAATAATTGATGGATAAAATTATGATATGTGGCACAGGAAGATTCAATACTTGCCTAACAAGTTAGAAGTCTTAAAAACCCTTACTTATAGTATGACCTTGCTTGAAGAAGAAAAGTATGCCTAGCATCGCCATGAATGAGAGGTCTATGAGAACTGGGGCAAGAAGGATTGTTTAGGGCACTTTTACTATGTTGAGTAGCATGCACAACGATCTCCTTGGGGAATTTGAGAATTTTTCCATGGCCCAATCCATTGTGGAATTAGTTAAAAATTAAGTATGGCCAAACCTTTACTATAAGGTTGCTTGCCTTGAACTTAAAGTTTATGTTGTATACTAAAGATCCTAGCCACTCCATGTTTGAACATCTTTGTATTACAACAACATGATTAGGGATCTAAAAACTATAGGATGTGAGTTGACTGATAAACAATAGGTATTGACAATGATACATTTTCTACCTAACCTTGAGTGGGGCCAGATGAAGCTCTTGATGACTTATAGTGAGCCCATCAAGAGCTTTGATGATATTTTTTGGCATTTGGATTTGGAGGCTGAACACATGGAAACTAGCCGCCTTGCGGTCTTTTTGACTTAGGTTGAGCCTTCAAGGCCCAAAAACAAGAAAAAGGGTAGGGCAGGACAAGTGCGAAATTGGACAGGAGCTCAAAAAGAAAAAGGTAGTCAAACCTCAAAGGAGCCAACGAGGAGGCAAGCAAGATGTAACAAAAATAAGATGCTATAAGTGTGGAGTGAAGGGGCATTTGACTTGTGATTGCATTGTGCCTAAAAAGGTTACCTCCACTCTATCTCTCTTAATATTTGTTTATATGCATTAGTTTCTGATACACTTCTTGATTGAATTGTAAATATGAAAGTGAACAAACACATAATGAGGGACAGAATTGGTTGTGGATTTTCACCAAATACCAGCGGGTACCCAACATATTATGTTTGTGAATGGTTTACATGAACAAGTGTTAGGCATAGGAGCTTATCGCATTAGGATGTGTAATGAATGAGCTACTCCTACATGACATACATCCTAACTATTTGGTGCAATCTATGTTCTGCTCTTGCCTTGTTGGCCCTACATTATACCTTTTTCTTCTCTGAGAACCAAATATATTTGGATGGTAATTTGTTCTTTGGAGGAAAATTATCAATGGTTTCTTTAGGCTTGATGTTAATTTTAGTAATAATAATTCCTTACTTGCATGTGTTTCTTTTCCTACTGAGAATGATAGTTTGAAATAGCTTGCCAAACTTGGCCATGGGCCAAGATAAGATGTCTAGACTAGTAAGAGAAGTGCTATTGGGCCCTCTTAATAAAATAAGTCTCCTTGTATGTGAGCCTTATTTAGTAGAAAAGGAATATAGAAAACCTTTTGGTAAGGCTTCTAGGACCTCTCAACCTTTAGAGCTAGTCTACTCGATATTTGTAGACCTATAAATGTCAAGGCACATCATCATGCCTCTTACTTTCTTACATTCATAGATGACTATTCATGATTCGAGTATATGCACTTGATCTACTACTGCTACAAACTGTTAGATTATTTCAAACACTTTTTAACAGAAGTGGGAATTAGAAAGAGAGGACTTTGAAGACCCTTCAACCTAATCGAGGATACAAATATTTGTTTGAGCAATTTAAAAGGCTCGATGAGGAGAAGGGTATACACAGGCAACTAACAATTTCTGAAATACTATAACAAAATGAAGTTATAGAGTGTAGAAATAGAACCTTATTGGATATGGTTAGGTCGATGATGATGCAAACATATCTTCTGATAAGTTTCTAGAAAGACATGCCACTAACTGCTGCCTACATCCTTAATAGTATGCCCAGTAAATTGGTGCCTTATGTTGAAAATTTTGGGTATTTTATATGAATCAAATTCATATAATCATTCAACAGAAGATAAAATAAACATGATTTTAAGTTTCAAAGCCCAAGATCCTTAAGGAACAAATTCAATTAACAAGGCGCATAATACAAGATTAAATCTAAATCATACCTATGTTCTTTATCGAGATGAAGATTGATGAAGCCGGTAAACGATTTACCACTAGCCATCCATATGTTTGGCCTTCAATGGTGATCCACGTAGAGATCTTTGAATGATGTCCTCTTAGTATTAGATGATGACCTTCCGACGAGGGATGCTAGCACATCTTTTTTTAATCAATTTTTCAAATCAAGAGAGAACCACTATATAGTCAAGATCTAATCTTGATCTATTAAGAGCGGAGAGAATATCATGTGTTATTTGGAGAGGGAGATTTACGCCGGTTAAGGAGTGAGTGGTAAGGTGGTGAGAAGATTTCATCCCTAAAATTTAGGAGGTTAGTTTCAACCACCAAGACATATCAAGGGATGAGGCTAGACTTGTACATCCCAAAAATTTAGGAAGTTAGTTTCAACCACCAAGCTACATCAAGGGATGAGGCTAGATTTGATAAACTTACATCCCTAAAATTTAGGAAGTTAGTTTCAACCGCTAAGCCACATCACACGCCCAACCTTGGGCATGCACTCCATCACGATGTGGTGATGGATTATGCCCATCATATGGGCATGTTCTCCATCATGATGTGGAGATGGATAACGCCCATCATATGGGCGGGTCCATCCTCCATATGGCATGATCTCAGGCCTTGGTTCAATTGAGTTTTCATGAATCAAATGATACCATCATATGGACACAATTAAACACCACATTACCAATTTGATAAAACTCATTTAATATGAGCCATCCATCACATGGATCAAGCTTAATTGAGCATTCAATCAACTTAATTTTTATTTTAATTTTATCCAAAGTCTCCTTAATGCGTATGATCCATTGGTCCCTTGACATGTTGGTAATAATCATGTCTTTAATATTGACCTTAGGGTTGACCTGGTCAACACTTTGTCCAAGTCAATCCTTTGACTAAGTCAACACTTTGTCCAAGTCAACCCTTTGACTAAGTCAACTATTTGATCAAGTCAAAGAATCCATGATTATAGGTCATGAGCAACCTCTAGCAAAGAATCATGATCACCCAAGTGTTAAGGGTTTTGTTGACATAGTCATCAACACACTAGTCCATGAACGATTACTGTACGATTCAATCCCTTCGTCACATATCTCATATCAGTTAGTGGTATGGAATGTGTCAACCCTATAACTGATCTATGTTTACTTGATGTTAGAAAAAATGGACTCATATGAGTTGAAACTTCAAAACCAGTTTGAATTCCAACTCAACCTTGCAAGGATTTGATAGTCAAATTAATCTATAAAGTGGCCGTAGGATATAACCCTCTCTATCAAGGAAGATGAATTCTATCTTGATCAAGCACAACCTTCATATGCTTCTTGTCATACCTAACCGACATCATATTTTTCACCCATGGCTAGAGTGACGTTTGCATGATGTCAAAGCATGACATTCCACACATAAGGTGTAATGAAGATCTTAAGTCAAAGGATCATTCGTACCACTGTCATAAAAAATCAACCATTGACACTATATAGAATATCCATATGGAATCTCTGTATGGGTCATCCAACGCATCGTTACAATAACAAGCATCCACACACCTATCCAAGTATCTTCATACTTCACTTATGAGATTAGCTGCTCACTACAAGGGTAAGGATATGAAATGTATGCTAGTCTCACGGCATTTGATAGTGCCTAGTCTTGTCTACGTATCGTCTAGAAAATTTTAAGAGTCGAACCATAATATGCAATTTTGGATCTCACATTTTATAATCTCTAATACAAATTCTATATGCATAGTTTACATTCTTTAGAACTTTATCTCACAGGTAAAATATATCCAAATATATATAATAATAACACCTGGATAGATAAAGAAACCAATAAAATTTGATTTGTATTCATAATGTAATGTGTATAAAATAGCATCTAATTCAATTGGATATAGGGCATATACTAACAATCTTCCACCTGTACTAAAGCCAATCACCCATGTATCTAATTCCTAGTGACTCAGCATGACCATCATGCTTCTACTGTGGCAGGATTTTAGTAAATGGATCGGCAATATTATCATCCATGGGGACTCATTCTATTTTTATATCATTTTACGCAATGATTTTCCTAATTACATGATATCTCTTGAGTACATGTTTGGACCTCTGATGAGATCTTGGCTCCTTAGCTTGCGTAATAACACCATTGTTATTACAATACAAGAGTATTGAATTAGCAATGCTTGGAACCACTCCAAGTTTAGTGTGATAAACTTTTTAATATAAATCTTCTTTAGCTGCATCTGATGCTACGATGTACTTGGCTTCAGTTGTAGAGTCAGCGGTCGTTTTCTGCTTGGAACTCTTCCAGCTGACTACACCATCATTGAGTATGAACACATAATTTGATTGTAATTTATAATTATCTCTATTAGACTGGAAGCTAGAATCCATGTAACCCCAAACTATGAGTTTGGATCATCTATAAATCAAAAATATATCTTTAGTCATACGCAAGTACTTAAGGATATTCTTGACTGTCATTAATGTTTTTCACCAAGGTTTGTTTGATATCTACTCTTGATCTCAAGGCATAAGAAACATCAGGCCTCGTACATAGCATTGCATACATGATGAATCCGATTGCTGATGCGTATGGTATCCTATTCATATACTCTATCTCCTTTTGAGTCTTAGGACTCATGTCCTTGGAGAGATGTACGCCATGTGACATTGGCAGGAATTTCTTCTTGGATTCCTTTATGCTAAAATGCTTTAGCATCTTATCAATGTACGTGCATTGGGTCCATTCAAGCAATCTCCTAGATCAGTCCTTATAAATTTTTATAACTAGCATATAGGCTGCTTCTCCCAAATCCTTCATGGAGAATTTATTTGATAATCAATCCTTCACCTCTTTAAGCAAGGATACATTGTTTACTATTGATGATATGTTATCCACATATAATATCAAGAAAATAATATCACTCCACTAACCTTCTTGTACACACATGGATCGTCCTCATTTTTGATGAAATCAAACTTTTTGATTATAACGTCCAGTCGGATGTTTCAACTTCTAGAAGCTTGCTTAAGTCCATAAACAGACCTTTGTAGTTTGCACACTTTCTTAGGATTTATGGATTCAAAACCCTCTTATATACACATCCTCTGCTAAATTTTCATTTAGGAAGGTAGTCTTGACATTCATCTGCCAGATCTCATTGTTATAATATGCTGCTATTGCAAGCAAAATCCTTATGCACTTAAGCATGGCTACAGAAAAAAAGGTTTCATCAAAGTCAATACCTTATCTTTGCTTGTAGCCTTTTGCAACTAGCCTCTCCTTATTAAATAATCATATTACCATCCATGTCGGTCTTCTTCTTGAAGACCCATTTGCACCCAATGAGTTTTATCCTTTCAGGTGGATCAACCAAGGTCCATACCTTATTGTCATACATGGAGTCCATTTTAAATTTTATGGCCTCAAGCCATCTCTTGGAGTCAATGTTAGACATTGCCTTTTCATAGTTGGTAGGCTCATCATCCTCTATGAGAAATCTATAGCTCTTAGGAATGTGAATTATCTACTAGATCTATGTAACTGGTGTGTACTTGGAGTTACCTGTCGCTTCACCTTTCTTGGTAGAGACTCATACAATGACTGCCTGAATGTGAGTTGAGTCTTTGGCTCAACTCCCACTGCATTCGACATGTGCTCTATTTAATCTAGTTGGTCTTTATCAATTTGTGATTCTTGAGCTTTACTAAATTCAATTTTACTCCCACTATCCAATCTCATTATCTAGAAATGAGGCATGTCTCGAGACAAACACCTTTTGCTCGAGTGGATGGTAGAAGTAGTATCATTTTGTTTATTTTGAATACCCCACAAAATTACATTTGTCAAATCTAGCTTCAAGCTTGTTGATTTATTATGGTTCATATAAACATAACAGCCCTAAATTCTTAAATGATTAGGAGATGGTTTCTTTCTGCACCATATCTCATAGGTAGTGGAGTTGACCAATTTAGATGAAACTTGGTTTAGGGTATATTTGGCAGTATCTAGCGCATAACCCTAAAATATTTTTAAAAAATCTGTAAGGCTCATCATGGAACGCATCATGTCTAACAGTGTGCAATTTCTCCTTTCGACATACCATTGTGCTTGGTGTACCAGAAGGAGTCCATTAAGAAAGAATTACATTCTCCTTCAAATAATCTACGAACTGATGGCTCAAGTATTCATCACCTCGATCTGATCGAAGTATCTTAATACTCTTGCCTTATTTTTCTACTTTACATCTGAATTCTTTAAACTTTTCAAAGACTTCAGATTTGTGCTTCATCAGATACACATAACTATACCTACTATGGTTATCTATGAACGTGATGAAATAAGAAAAACCTTCTATGGCTTGAATGTTTATGGGTTCACATACATCCGAGTGTATTAAACCCAAATATTCAGTTGTTCGCTCCCTTTTTTCAGTAAAAGGTGACTTGGTTGTTTTGCCTCTTAAGCATGACTCGCATTCCTCAAACGATTCCCAATCGAATGAGCTCAAGTATCCATCCTTATGTAACTTGGTTAAACGCTTTTCATTTACATGGCCTTGATGATAGTGCCATAGGTATGAGTTCCTAGAATTATTTGATTTTAATCTTTTTGTTTTAATGTTGAGAATATGATCCTGAAGGTTAAGAACATAAATTTCATTGAACAATTTAGTAGAACTAAAGAACATTTTATTTCAAAAAAATAGAAATACTTTTATTTTTAATTTGAAATGAATACCCATCCTTTACCAAACATGAAACAGATATGATATTCTTTGTTATATTCGATACGTAATAACAATTACTTAGTTCCATTACAAGCCCTATGGATAAAGATAAAGAATAAATTTCTATGGCTAATGCAGCAACCTTTGCTCCATTTTCTATGTGCTAGATCACTTCATCCTTCCCTAGTCTTTTTTTGTCTCTTATCGTTTGCATATTAATACAAATATGAGATCACAATACCCAAGTGGAATAAGAAGTAATAGAAGAAAACATCT
>UESW01003890.1:1715077-1752885 GCA_900491605.1 Calamus simplicifolius
TACTACACATTATGATAAGTTAAGATAGTGAGCATTAGGAATTTATGATAAGTGTCAAATATTTTATAATAATTTATTTTATATATTTTTCTTATCATTATCTGTTATGATAAGTAGGTTTTCATCATATGAAAATCCTACTTGCGTATCTATCATAACATCCCTAACTATAATTTATTATGATAACATTTCGAAATTTAAATTTTAAATTTTTAATATTCATTATCATGTTATCATGATATAATTATTTTAGATTTTAACAATGTCATTTATTATGTCAAAATAAATTCTAAACATGATATCTAGGATTTCAGCATTTATAATTATGTCACACATAGATCATAATTTCTATATTTAACAAGATAATTAATGATAAGCGTAAATCCAATCATTTAATTCATATACCTTCATAAAAATATTAGTTAGTTTTTAATTTATTTTGAATTAAATTTATTTATTTATTATTTACTTTTTATTTTATTTTGAACACTCTCGCGGAACTGGGCTGCTCCATGTTTCCTGCCAGGCTGGTTTGGGAGGACGTTGATGCGTGAAGACTCGTACGTGAACGAGCGAACTCCACTTTGGTGGCAAAGGACTCCTTGCTAATTTTGCCTCAATTCACCATAACAATTAGCTTCTTTCCAAAAGAGATTTCTGGGATCAGCCCAATGCATCTGGAATAAGACGAAGAAGAAATCTGATCGCTAGCAAAATCCTTTCAATTCTTCAGAAATATGAAACCTTTTCGAGATTGCCAGCCTAGATGAATCAAATCGAATCGAATCAATTTCCTTCCCACATGGACCAAAATTAAAGCGACAAGAAGTAATTGATATGAACCGAATCGCGTTAGCTTGGAAGCCTGGGAGACGTCTTGGAGTCTACGCGGTAAAGCCGTTCCTCCACACGTTTTCAACATGTTACCAAGCTGGCGCCCAGCCAGCTTGGCAACACGGTATTCATCTGGGAGAGGACTCTTTGGGTGGTTTCCTGGGAGCATCTCATCCATCCAACTGCCATCCAACGGCCAAAGAAAGAGCGCATTCGGACTCTTAGGTGGTGATTTTCACACGTATTCAACATGGTATGGGCAGCAACTTTTCAAATATAAAAAGAAGGCAGCGGGTCTTTAAGAGACTTTGAAAGTTTTTCAATAGAGGGGATCTAAAGAACAGAGGCGAGAGCTGCATGTTCATCAATTGCTTCTAATGAAAAACATAAGTTTCATTAGTTTTATTTTTAATTTTATTATGAGCTAAATTTTCTTGTCTAGAGCATTAACGTAATCTAGCAAGGAACACATAATTTATTTTATTAGTTATTTTATTTTTAATATTTTCATGATTAAGTGTTTAATTCTTATTATTATTGTTTGATCAATTGAATTACAATAAGACGAGAGATGACATGTTATTTTAGAACTAGAATTAAACACCCTTAGTTGAGTGAAAGTAGAGATGCTTTACCACGATTTATGTGATTTTTAAAAAAATTTAAAATACATAATGAGTCTCCAATTAATTAAATTCATATAGAGATATGGAGTTATTAGTTGAAGATATTTTTGATAACGTTTGAGAGAAGATATTGAATAATTAAGAAATGTTTAATTATGAACATGAGATTATTAAAATTTAATAATTAAGAAAAATAAATTATGTAAAATTTATTAGATGAAATCAATCGCTCTAGATTCATTCGTATCATATTTTTACATGTTTAGATTCTTACGCTTTGTTAATTTTTAGGTTAAGTAGTTTTATTTAATTTAGATAATAGAACATTCTGTTTATATTTGATTTTCTAAATAGTAATTAATTTAGTAAATTTTGGTATTTAATAATATAATTAATCTATGTGGGTTAGACATTTATTTTCTAAAAATACTTTACTACTTGTTACGATTATGTGCACTTACAGATTATTTTACGCGAACAAGTTTTTGGTGCCATTGCTGAGGATTAATTATTTGTTATTGATATTGATACTAGCTAGATATTTACTACTTTGGTCAATGCGTGGAGTCAGGAACGTGACTTGGGACTCTACATTTTGGATTTGGCTGGGAGGTGCTTACAAGCCTCTTCCTGTGACGAGGAATTCCAAGAGGAAATATCTTGTGATTGGAACACCTCCCTTCATCCTTCTTTTCAGGAATTAGAAGTGCATGCCCCGATCTAAAATATTAGAGCATACACCCTTTGATCCCAAAATTGAAAGAACCTTACTGCAGATCAAGAAAAAGAAAAAGAAAGATAAAAAGAAGAAGAAAGAAGACAACATATCTTTACTTAATATGGCCGATTAGGAGCACAAGGCGTTACGAGACTATGCTATGCCCTCGATCAATGGGGCTACATCAAGCATAAGGAGGCCAGCCATACAAGATAATAATTTTGAGATCAAGTTGGCCATCATTCAAATGATACAGCTAACTGTCCAGTTCGGTGGTTTAGCACAAGAGGATCCTAACGATCATTTGCAAATTTTTTAGAAATTTGTGATACTTTTAAACATAATAGAGTGATAGATGATGCGATTTGATTAAGGCTTTTTCCCTTCTTACTTAGGGATAAAGCCAAAGCTTGGTTGAATTCTTTGCCGCCTGATGGCATCACTACCTGAGAAGAGTTAGCACAAAAGTTTCTAGTAAAATATTTTCCTCTTGCAAAAATAGCAAAGCTAAGGAATGACATCACTACATTCATCCAATTTGAGGGTGAATCATTATATGAAGCATGGGAGAGGTAGAAAGATTTATTGAAAAGATATCCTTATCATGACCTTCCAGCATGGCTTCAAGTGCAAACATTTTATAATGGTCTAGGAGCTACAAATAGGTCTATGATTGATGCAATAGCTGGTGGAGCTTCAATGAGTAAAACTCATGAGGCAGCATATAAACTTCTGAAAGAATTAGCTTCCAATAACTATCAATGGCCTGCAGAAAGAGTAATGCCAAGAAAGATAGCTGAAATTTTAGAACTTAATTCTATAACTTCATTGGCAGCACAAATGATAAATTTGTCTCAGCAACTAGGAAAGATAAATATTAATGCTATTCAAACTAATGATGTTTGTGATCATTGTAAAGAAAATTATTCAATGTCGACTGCTAAGTGGGAAATCCTTTTGCCCAATCGAGTTATGGATAAGCAAATTACGTGTCAAATTTCAACGTCAAAATAATCCATACTCAAACACGTACAATCCTGGATGGAGGAATAACCCTAACTTCTCATGGATCAATAACCAAGGGCAAGCTAAACTATCTCAGCAATTTCCACAGCAAGAGAAGAAGCCAACACTTGAGGAAGGACATGTTCATGCAGTATATGCTGAAAATAGATGTAGCGATTCAAAATAACTCAGCTTCAATTCGTAATCTTGAGGTGCAAATTGGTCAGCTCTCAAATATGCTCACAGAAAGGACTGTAGAAACTTTTCCAAGCAACACTGTCACTAATCCGAAAGAACATGCAAAGGCAATATCATCAAGAAGTGGGCAAACATATGGGGAGCTACAAGTAACAAATGCCAAACAAAATAAAAATTTGGATAATGAGGAGTTCAAGATGAAGAAAGTTGAGTCAGAAATGAAAGAAGTGAGCAAGTTGAGAAGACTAAGGAGAATAAAATAGCTTCAAAATCAAAAAAATCCAGAAAAGTTACTTTTGAGACTTATTCTCCTTTAATATATGACCCACCAATTCTTTTTCTGCAAAGATTAAAAAAGAATAATATGGATGAATAGTTTTCTAAATTTCTAAGTATATTTAAGCAATTGCATATTAATATTCCTCTCATTGAAGCTTTAGAACAAATTCCTAAATATGCTAAATTTTTGAAGGATATTATATCAAAGAAGTAGAAATTGGAGGAGCATGAAACAATAATATGCTGTCTGAAGAAAGTAGTGCAATCTTACAAAAGAAACTAACACCTAAGCTCAAAGATCCAGGAAGTTTCACTATCCCTTGCACTATAGGAAAATCTTATTTTGATAGAGTTTTATATGACTTAGGGACAAATATTAATCTAATGCCTCTCTCTGTTTTTAGAAAATTGGGTCTTGGAGAAGTAAATCCAACCACCATCTCTTTACAATTGGCAGACAGATCTATAAAATACCGAAAGGAGTCATTGAGGACGTATTAGTGAAAGTTGACAAGTTTATCTTTCTGGCTGACTTTATTGTCCTTCATGGAGGAGGACGAGGAGATCCCTTTAATATTGGGTTGACCTTTCCTTGCGATGGGGAGAACCTTAATTGATGTCTAGCAATGGAAACTTATTTTAAGGGTCGAAAAGGATGAGGTCACTTTTGATGTATTTAAGCCTATGAAATTTTCTTTGGAGACACATTCCTATTTTCAAATAAGTGACCAAGACAGGATCATGGTTGATGAGACTTATGCAGATGATTTTCTAAAGCTACCGCTTGAGGTATGTCTTACTGGCTCTACGTCTATTGAATTTGATGTTAAAAAAGTTAAAGAGTGTGAAAGATATTTGGAGGCTACACCACTCTTTCCTCCTTCAATGCAATCAAAACTGAAAGACTTAAAATCATATCAGCCAATATCTCCACCAGAGAAACCACTTAAACTTGAGCTAAAATAGCTTCCATCAAATTTAATGTATGCTTTCTTAGGCCAAGACTCTACCTTTTCAGTTATTATTAACAATTCTTTGAATGATATAGAGGAGGAAAAGTTGCTTAGAATCTTGCGGGAACACAAAATGGCTTTGGGTTGAACCATCTCTGACATCAAAGGAATTAGTCTTTTAATTTGCACACACAAGATTTTAATAGAGTATAAATATAAGACGATTGTCCAACCCCAGAGAAGATTGAATCCATCAATGCAAGAAGTGGTGCATAAAGAAGTGCTAAAGCTATTAGATGCTAAAATTATTTATCCTATCTCGGACAGCACATAGGTAATTCTAATACAAGTTGTACCGAAGAAAGGTAGAATAACTATGATCAAGAATGATAATAATGAACTTATACCAATAAGGATGGTCACGGGATGACGAGTATGCATAGATTATAGAAGACTTAATGATGCAACTCAAAAAGATCATTTTTCTTTTCCTTTTATTGATTAAATACTAGAAAGACTTGTAGGATATGCTTCCTACTATTTTCTGGATGGGTACTCTGGTTATAATCAAATAGCCATCGCACCTGAAGATCAAGAGAAGACAACTTTTACTTGTCCATATGGAATATTTGCATATAGAAGGATGCCATTTGGCCTTTGCAATGCGCCAGCCATATTTCAAAGATGCATGATGTCTATCTTTATGGATGACTTCTCTGTCTTTGGATATTCTTTTGATAATTGTTTGTCTAACTTATCTTTAGTTTTGCAGAGATGCAAGAAGAAAAATTTAGTTTTGAACTGAAAAAAATGCCACTTTATGGTAGAGGAGGGGATAGTGCTGGGCCACTGAATTTCTTCTAAGGGAATTGAAGTTGACAGAGCAAAAATAGAAATGATTCAAAAAATTCCACCACCAGCCAATGCGAAGGGCATAAGAAGTTTCTTGGAATACGCCAAATTCTATCGATGGTTTATTAAGGTATTTTCTTAAATTACTAAATCTCTTTGCAATTTGTTGATTAAAGGCACTCAATTTGAATTTTTTGATGAATACTTGCATGCTTTTGAAACACTAAAAAAGAAATTAATTTTAGTACCTATAATTATGTCACCGGATTGGAATTTATCATTTGAATTAATGTGTGATGCAAGTGATTATGCTATAGGGACTGTTTTAAGGCAGAGAAAAATAAACATTTTCATGTTATTTATTATGCAAGTAGAACCTTAATAGAAGCTCAACTGAATTATGCCACTGCTGAAACAGAATTATTAGCAGTTGTTTTTACTTTTGACAAATTTTGTTCTTACTTGATAGGTTCGAAGGTGATTTTCTACACCGATCATTCTGCTCTGAAGTACATGCTGCAAAGAAGGATGCTAAACCAAGATTGCTTCGATGGATTTTGCTTCTACAATATTTTAATTTAAAAATTAAGGACAAGAAGGGTACTAAAAATTTGATGACATATCACCTATCTCGAATAGAGTTTCCAGGTATGGATGATAAGCAGCAATTAAAAATAAATGAAGCATTCCTGTATAAGCATTTGATGGCTATACAAGTTGTTCTATGGTATGCCGACATAGTCAACTACTTGGTATCGAGAATTATACCTCCCAATATGACATATCAACAAAAGAAGAAGTTTTTCTCCAACTTGAAATATTATTTTTGAGAAGAACCTTTTTTATATCGGCACTGTGCGGATCAGATAATCAAAAGATGTGTGCCTGAGGAGGAGATGGAGAACATAATCAGACATTGTCATTCATTAGAAGTTGGTGGCCACTTTGGTGGTACAAAAACTATGGCAAAAATTCTACAATCTAGGTTTTATTGGGCATCTATTTTTAAAGATGCATTCACATTTGTTAATTCATGTGATCATTGTCAAAGAGTTGAAAATATTTCTAGAAAACATGAGATGCTCTTAAACAATATTTTAGTTATTGAATTATTTGATGTTTGGGGTATAGATTTTATGGATCCTTTTCCATCATCAGATTCTAACAAATTTATTTTGGTGGCTGTAGATTATGTCTCCAAATGGATGGAAGCAATAGCCACACCGACTAATGATGCGAGAGTTGTGGTGAATTTTCTACGAAAGAACATCTCCCGATTCGGCACTCCAAGGGCAATAATCAGTGATGGTGAAAAGCATTTTTGTAATTGCTAATTTGAAGCACTACTGACTAAGTATGGAGTTACACATCATGTGGCAACACCATATCATCCTCAAACGAGTGAACAAGTCGAGATATCTGTTGCCCAGACGTAGCAACCCAAGAGGGGGATAAATTGGGTTATTAAAAATTGATTACTATGCAGATATGTGCTTAAATCCTAATTTTAATTTGCAGCAATGTAGTGGAGTGTACAAAATGATAACAATAGAGTGACAAATAACCACAAACACACATAAGTTATAGTGGTTCGGTGCCAAACTCAGCACCTACATCTACTCCCCAAAACCTTTGGAAATTCCACTAATCGTATCACAACGATTACAACCTCTAGCCTTCCCCGGCTAGCCCTTTGTTTATACGGCACAAGGCAGCCAAAAACCCCTAGCCAAACCAGGCTTGTCCTCTTGTTTCACGGCACAAGAAAGCCAAAAACCCCTAGCCAAACCTAGGCTAGTCCTCTTGTTTCACGGCACAAGGAAGCCAACAATAATCAAGGGTTAACACTAACCCTTTTACAAAACGATCAGGGAATGATAAAGAGAAGCTCCTACAATGAGCAAGTATTCAGAGTATACTTTACAATTTTTGAAGCAATAATTTCAGCAATAAATGAACGAGGTCGAAGTAGCTGAAGTCTTGATTGCTTGAAATGCTTCAATGATCCAGACGACTTTTTGGAGCAATGAATGAACTTGAATGCATAGCAACTCCTTTATCAACCACTCAACAATAAAAGCTCTTTTCTTGGATTTCTTCCTCTTGTAATCTCTTTTTCAAAAATCATCATGGTGTGCTTCAAATCACAGCTATTTATAATGATCCAACAAAAAAGATATCCGTTAGACACATTAGGAACAAATGGAAATAAAAATGGGAAGAAAATATAACCATTGTAAGTGCTTCCCTTAAGCATTGAATGCAGATCTCCATTTGAGGAAGGAAGAATCCTGAAGCCATTCAAAAAATCAAAAGTTAAATGTAGCTTAAAATAGCAAGAGAGAGAGAGAGTAAGAGAGAAAGAGCAAACTTAAGAACTCAAGCGGCAGTTGGCTGGAAATAACTCCAGGTAGCTAAAGTCAAGAATGCATTCGGCCAAGAGATAAGCAGGAAACCCCAACTAGCTAGTTAGCTAGCTCATAAGAGAGGCCACGACAGAAAAAAAGGCATCCAGAGGCAGCTCTTTAAGCAACTAAAATGATTGCTAGTTAGCTTCCCAGCTAACTAACAGTAAAAGTAAACGGCCAGGAGAAAAAAGTGCAAGGCACTTAGTTAGCTCAGTAGCTAACTAAGCAAAAGATAGTTAGCTCTTCAACTAACTAACAGGCAAAAGTAAACGACAGATAGAAGAATTCATGCTTTGGTAGTTAGCTCCCCAGCTAACTATAAATTGAAGGCTCACGGCTGCAGGAGTTACAGGTGAAGGGGAGTTAGCTCAATAGCTAACTAAAGAAAAGTCAGTTAGCTCACTAGCTAGCTAAGTTCAAAAGTAACAGAGAAACCGTCCAAGCTAGTTAGCTAACTAGCTAACTGAGCAAAAAGGCAGCCACACGTCAGAATAAAGTAGCTAACTCTCTAGCTAACTAACCAACAGGTAGCTAGCTCTCTAGTTAACTAAAATTTGAATCCACACGGCTTGAACCTTTCATGTGAAAAATAGTTAGCTAAGCAGTTAGCTCCAGGATAAAATAGTTAGCTAAACAGTTAGCTCCAAGAATCGCTAGCTAGCTAAAAGATCCGGCAGCTAGCTCAATAGTTAGCTAAAATTGAAGACCATTCAGCCAGGAAAGATAATAGGCAACTGGAGTTAGCTAAAATGAAATCCAGTTAGCTCCAAGGCATCCCAAGCTAGCTAACCAGCTAGCTAAAATTGGAGGACGTTCGGCTAGCACAGTGACGAGCACCTTAGCTACCTGAAAGAGCTCCAGCTAGCTAACAAGCTAGCTAACCAGCTAGCTAAAAAAGGTGGACGTTTGGCCAAGCACTGAGATTTCTTACCAGTTAGCTGAAAGATGTGTCAGCTAGTTAAATGGAATAACAAGTTAGCTAACCAGTTAACTCCCAAGCCAATAAAATTATCTAAGGCAAAATAGAATGAAGTATACTCTTACCAATCAATTTTTGCATGAAAATACTTACTTGCGATCGAACTTCCTTGTATCAAGCTTAGAATTGCTTAATTGTTTTGTAATCATCAAAATCAATCTGGGGTCAACAATATCTAATCGAGAGTTGAAGCATATATTGGAAAAGATAGTGAATATCTCTCGTACAGACTGGGTGAGAAAATTAGATGATGCTTTATGGGCCTATAGAACATCATTCAAACACCGATTGGAATGTCACCATATTGGCTTATTTATGGAAAAGCATGCCAACTACTAGTAAAGCTAGAATACAGGGCTTATTGGGCGGCAAGTAAACTTTGATTTACAAGCAGCTGGCGAGAAGAGAATATTGCAAATAAATGAGATGGATGAGTTTCGCAATGATGCTTATGAGAATGCTCGAATTTACAAAGATAAAACCAAGGGATAGCATGATAAGCATATTTTAAGTGGGGAATTCGAGGTTGAGAAAAAAGTTCTATTATTTTACTCAAGACTTCGACTCTTTCTAGGAAAGCTATGCTCTCGGTGGTCAGGACCATTTGCGGTAACTAAAGTCTATCCTTATGGAGCGGTTGAAGTACAACATGAGACTAAGGGAACATTTAAAGTGAATGGGCAGCGCCTTAAACCATACATCAATGGAGATTTTTACAAGCAAAAAGTCTCCATCAACCTTGAGAGTCCCAAATATTTAAGGAGTCTCTCCTAGTGGTGCACTTCAAGATGACATTCATTGACACTAGGGGAGTATCACTTTACTTTTCTTGCCTTTTTTTTAATTCTCTTTTCTTTCTCTTTCATTGAGGATAATGCAAGATTTAAGTTTGGGGGAGGAGAGTTTAATTTTTTATTGTTTTGTTGGGTTGCATAATAGGTCTAATTGTTTGTCTGATTGCTTTGGTTAATTTGTGTTAGTTTGCATATCATAGGTTACGTATTCTTTATTTTAATTATATTTAGGTTGTTTAAAAAAAATATATAAAAAGTTATCTGGTTTGTTTATTTGTTTCTATAGAGTCAATGATGAGCATGGTTAAAACAAGTTGTGATTTTAGAAAGAAGTCTAAGTGATTGAGTTGATTAGTTAATACTTAAATTATTTTTACTTAATATGATTTTTTCTTTATTCATTAGATATGTATCATGATCATTAATTGTTTGCATGCCTAGAGACATTTTATGAAGACTTTGTAAATGTTTAAGGTCTCAACTACTCTAGAACTTGCTTGAAAATTACTTGAGGCAAAATCCTAGGTATAGTTTCACCAAGGAAAGGACATAGGCCATCTTTGGATTGGTTGAGCCTAAAAGCCTAACACTCTTATCATTATATCTCTAGTCACCCATTTGAGCCTTTAAAATTTACATTTTGGCCTTTTAATTTTTATTGTTTAACCCATATGATTCCTATCCTTTTGAACCGATATACATATATCTTTATCTTTCAAGGGAACTTAGTTGATACTTACCTCATGGTTATAAGAATTTAAAATAAATTTATGAGAGGTAGGAGTATAAAAAATTTCTATCACACCCCATGCACAACAAGAAATAAGTTTGAGCGTATAAAAGTGTGAAGTCAATAAGTTTGAAAGAATGAATAAATATAGTAAACCCTATGCATAAAAAAAAACCATATATTGCTTCTATGGGAGTCTATATATTCAAGAAGAAGATACTTCTAAATCTTCTAAGGTTAGATAGAGGTTTCCTACTGTAAATGACTTTGAATCTGAGATAATTCCTGCCTCTGCAAAAGAATTCTTCATCAAGGCATATCTTTTCAATGATTACTGGGAGGATATTGTTACCATTAAATCCTTCTTTGAAGCTAATCTTTCTCTTACTACACGTTCACCGAGTTTTCAGCTTTTATGATGCAACAAAGCCAATGTATACATCACCAGAAATTTACTGTCAACAAAGATTGACAACAGCAAGATTGTTGATTCAATTGTTTTCCACAGAAGTTTCTTGGATAACTGCTTTATAGAGCACAGTGTTGTTGAAATCCAATCTCGAATAAACTGCAATGTGCATTTATAGGACACCGTTATGCTTAGTGAAATAGATGCTGAAATAGCATCATTGCTAGCTGAAGGAAGGGTTCCTATTGGAATTGAGAAAATACAAATATAAGGGAAAGCAAGGATTGAAAAGAATGTGATAATCTCAAACTCAGATAGGGTGCAAGAAGCAGACAGAGACAAAAAAAGAAGAAGATGGTGCTTGATGAAAGCTATGTATGAGCCACTATGAGTGAGTGTAGCCCTCACCCTAGCCTTACATTACAAGCTTATAAAGACCTATTGATCCTTGTTGTTATCTTTTATCTACATTAGTGAAGAGTTAATTTAAAGAGCAAGCCTATAAAGTAGATACATACACTTCTTAGAGATCCATTGCATTTACATGTTTGCATAAAACTATCCGAAAAGTGAGTAATGAAGTGATAATGATGCATGCTCATGAGTGAAAGAATTGAATATGAGGTAAGATCAAATTTTGTATTAACTTTTGTACTTGAGTTGCATAGGATAATTTCTTTAAATGATGGCATATGTTAAATCTTTGAGGCTCTATTTGAACACTTAATCTTTTGTTTTGGGGTGCTTATTTTATTTTCTTTGCTCGAGGACTAGTAAAGTGTAAGTTTGGGGGTATTTGATAAGCATAATTCAACCATTTAATTCATATACCTTCATAACGAATATTAGCTAGTCTTTAATTTATTTTGAGTTAAATCTATTTATTTATTTATTTACTTTTTATTTTATTTTGAAGGGGCATTCACGAACATTCTCACGGAACCGGGCCGCTCCATGTTTCCTGCCAGGCTGGTTTGGGAGGACATTGATGCGTGAAGACTCGTACGTGAACTGGCAGCGAACTCCACTTTGGTGGCAAATGACTTTTTGCTAATTCTGCCTCAATTCACCATAACAATTAGCTTCTTTCCGAAAGAGATTTCTTGGATCAGCCCGATGCATCTGGAATAAGACGAAGAAGAAATCTGATCGCTAGCGAAATCCTTTCAATTCTTCAAAATATGAAACCTTTTCGAGATTGCCAGCCTAGATGAATCAAATTGAATCGAATCAATTTCCTTCCCACATGGACCAAAATTAAAGCGACAAGAAGTAATTGATATGAACCGAATCGCGTTAGCATGGAAGCCTTGGAGACGTCTCGGAGTTTACGCGGTGAAGCTGTTCCTCCATGCGTTTTCAACATGTTACCAAGCTGGCGTCCAGCCAGCTTGGCAACATAGTATTCATCTGGGAGAGGACTCTTTGGGTAGTTTCTTGGGAGCATTTCATCCATCCAACTGCCATCCAACGGCCAAAGGAGGAGCGCACTCGGAGGGACTCTTAGGCAATGATTTTCACACATTCAACATGGTATGGGTAGCACTTTTCAAATATAAAAAGAAGGCAGCGGGTCTTTAACCGAAGAGACTTTTAGAGTTTTTCAATGGAGGGGAATTTGAAGAACAGAGGTGAGAGCTGCATGTTCATCAATTGCTTTCAATAAAAAATATAAGTTTTATTAGTTTTCTTTTCAATTTTATTATGAGCTAAATTTTCTTGTCTAGAGCATTGATGTAATCTAGCAAGGAACACATAATTTATTTTATTAGTTATTTTATTGTTAATATTTTCATGATTGAGTGTTTAATTCTTATTATTATTGTTTGATCAATTGAATTACAATGAGACCGAGATGTGACTTGTTATTTTAGAACTAGAATTAAATACCATTAGTTGATCAAAAGTACCATTAGTTGATCAAAAGTAGAGATGCTTTACCACGATTAATATGATTTTTAAAAAATTTAAAATACATAATGAGTCTCTAATTAATTAAATTCACATAGAGATATGAAGTTGTTAGTTGAAGATATTTTTGATATCGTTAGAGAGAAGATATTGAATAATTAAGAAATTTTTAATCATCAACATGAGATTATTAGAATTTAATAATTAAAAAAAATAAATTATGTGAGATTTGTTAGATGAAATCAATCGCTCAAGATCCATTTGTATTATATTTTTACACATTTAGATTCTTACGCTATGTTAATTTTTAGATTAAGTAGTTTTATTTAATTTAGATAATAAAATGTACCATTTATATTTGATTTTTTAAATAGCATTTAATTTAATAAATTTTGGTATTTAATAATATAATTAATCTCTATGGGTTCGATATTCATTTTCTAAAAATACTTTATTACTTGTTACGATTCTGTGCACTTGCAGATTATTTTACGCGAATAATTAACATGATCAAATCTAAATAATTCCTATTTATTATCAGATAATAAACTTTTTAGATTTTTAATCTTCTTTTTCATATAGCAAGATTCATATTTTACATCGTATGTAAAATTTTAAATCTATGCATAAAGATTAGAACTCAAGTAATCTATCAGATTAACTAAATTTGGAGCCTGAGGTGGCTTTGATACCATTTATTGAAAATTTTGTGTGTTTTATATGAATAAAATTCTTATAATTATGCAGCAGAAGATAAAATAAACATGATTTTAATTTTCAAAGCCTAATATTCTCAGGGAACAAATTCAATAAACAAGGCACAATACAAGATTAAATCTAAATCATATATGTGTTCTTTTTCAAGGATGAAGATTGATGAAGTTGGTAAGCAATTTACTAGTAGCTGTCCATACATCCAACCTCCAATGGTGATCCACATAGAGATCTTTGGATGATATCCTCTTAAGATTAGAAAATGACCTCCTGGTGAGGGATGCTAGTGCCTCTTTTCTTTAATTAATTTTTCAAATCAAGAGAGAACCACTATATAGTCAAGATCTAATCATGTGTGTTATTTGGAGAGTAGATTCACACTGGTTAAGAAGGAGTGAGTGGAGAGTTGGTGTGAAGATTTCATCCCTAAAATTAATGAGGTTAGTTTCAACCACCAAGCCATATCAAGGGATGAGGCTAGATTTGATAAACTTACATCCCTAAAATTTAGGATGTTAGTTTCAACCACCAAACCACATCAAGGGATGAGGCTAGATTTGATAAACTTACATCCCTAAAATTTAGGAAGTTAGTTTCAACCGCCAAGAGTTTCAACCGCCAAGCCACATCATACGCCCAACCTTTGGCATGCACTTCATCATGACGTGGTGATGGATTACGTGATGGGCATGTTCTCCATCATGATGTAGAGATGGATAATGCCTATCATATGGGTATGGATCCATCCTCCATGTGGCCTGATCTCAGCCCTTGGTTCAATTGGGTTTTATGAATCAAATTATACCATCATATGGATCCAATTAAACACAACATTACTAATATGATCAAACCCAATTAATCTAAGCCATCCATCACATGGATCAAACCTAATTGGGCATCCAATCAATGGATTTCATTTGTACATTATATGTATAAAAGGTCTCTTCAAAGGATCCTTGGATGCAAAATTCTTTCCTCTATGATGCATCATATTCATCAATTTCATTTTCTCTCACTAAGATTGGATCAAACCCAATCCTAATTGATTAGTCATCTAATCTGAATTAAGTCCAACTTAATTCTCATTTTAACTTCATCCAAAATCTCCTTAATGCATGTGACCCTTTAGGTCCCTTGACATGTTAGTAATAATCATGTCCTTAATATTGACCCGAGGGTTGACCTGGCCAACACTTTGTCCAAGTCAACTCTTTGATCAAGTCAAAGAATCTATGATTATAGGTTATGAGCGGCCTTTAGCAAAGTATCACAACCACCTAAGTGTTAAGGATTTTGTTGACGTGGTCATCAACAATACCTATCCATGAACGTTTACCATACGATTCAATCCCTTCGTCATATATCTCAGATCAGTCAGTGGTATGAAATGTATTAATCTTGTAACTGATATATGTTTACTTGATCTCAAAAAAAATTGACTCATATGAATTGGACCTTCGAAACCATTTCAAATTCTAACTCAACCTTGCAAGGATTTGACAATCAAGTTATAACCCTCTTTATTTAGGGAGATGAATTATATCTTGATCAAACACCATCTTCATGTGCTTTCTGTTATACTCAACTGACACCATATTTTCTATCCATGGTTAGAGCGACGTTTGCATAATGTCAAAACATGACATTCCACACATGAGAAGTAATGAAGATCTTAAGTCAAAGAATCATTTGCACCACTATCATCAGAAATCAACCATTGATACTATATAGAATATCTATAGGGGATCCCTGTGCGGGTCATTCAATGCATCGTTACAATAACGAGCATCCACACACATATCCAAGTATATCTATACTTTAGATAACAAGATTAGCTGCTCACTATAAGGGTGAAGATATGAAATGTATGCTAGTCTTACGACATTTGATAGTGCCCAGTCTGTCTATGCATTGTCTAGAAAAATTTAAAGAATCAAATCACAATATGCAATTTTGGATCTCATAATTTGTAATCTCTATTACAAATTCATATGCACAGTTTACATTCTTTTGGACTTTATCTCATAGGCAAAATATCTCCAAATATATAAAAGAATAACACCTGGATAGATAAAGAAACCAATAAAATTTGATTTACATTCATAAAATAATGTATACAAAATAGCATCTAATCCGATTGGATCTAGGGCATACACTAACACCCTCTACTCCATATAAGCTCTGTTATGGTATAAAACCTAGTGTGGATCATTTGCATTCATAAGGTTCAGCAGGATATATTCACAATACCTCCGATAGATTGGAGAAGCTAGGCCTTAGGACTAGTAAAACAGTGTTTATATACCCTAAGAGTTCTAAGTATTGTGATGTTTGTGAACATCCTAATGGAAGAATGACTGAAGTAGAGATTAGTGATATAGAATTCACAAAGAATGAATTTCTGAGCATTAGTAAAAGAAAAATCAAAATTGTATGAGTTACAAGAGGACTCAACCGCTATATATCATCAGCGAAGGAGGGGAATCACAACCCTTTACAAGAGTCACCACAAATGATGGGAGTGGCTTACCTAGTTGGAATGCACCATCAAGTAGGAGTGCACCAACTGAGCCAAGTGGAAGTGCACCTATAAGTGGTGGTGCACTATTAGAGAGTAGCCCTCAAGGCCTAGGTTCATAATTGTGGAGAAGCGAACTTAGAAGTGTGCCACATCACTGTTTTGAAATTGAAGTGGATGTGTTTTTATGCACTCCACTAGATGAAGATGAGCCAGCTTCTTTTACTAATTTTATTAGCTCACAGTGAGTGGCTAACAATCATGAAGGATAAGATGGAATTAATGGCTGAAAATCATGTGTGAAAGTTGGTTGATTTTTTGATGGGTGAAAATCAATAGGAAAGAAGTGGGTCTTAGTGACCAATGTAATGACCAATTAACAAGTACAAGATCCGACTCATGATAAAAGGTTATACTCAATAGAGGGTATAGATTATGAAGAGACATTCTCTTTTGTGGTGAGATTTGCCTCTATTTACCTAGTCATAACTATTGCAGCTTGTTGCCCAGATGATGCAACCCAAGAGAGGAGGTGGATTAGGTTCTTTAAAAATTAATAGACAAGTATGTGCACTTAGCAAATTTTAGAATTTAAGCAAGTGTAGTGTAGCGAAGTGATTATATGTAATCAACGCAAAAAATAGATCAATTAAATACAAACGATTTATAGTAGTTCGGTGCCAAACCCAACACCTACATCTACTCCCCAAGAATCATTTAGGAATTCCACTAACAATCCCTAGCTAACCTGGCAAGCAAGTTGTTATGGGTACAAGTAAGCCTTAGCCTTCTAGGCTAGACACTTGTTTGTGGGCACAAGCAAGCCTTACAATAAATATCATGGGTAGACCTCTACCTTACAAGTTTCACAACTATGAAACTTAAATACAAAGGAGAAGAGTGTTAAGAGTGTATACAACAAGCTCCTTAAATGAGCAGATATTTAAAAGAAATACTTTACAAATTTTGAAGAACACTCCATAAGAGGTATTGCCCAGATATTGTAACACAAGATGAGGGATGAGTTGGGTTTTTTTAAAAATATTAATTAGAAAATATGTGCCCTTTGTCAATTTCAGAATTTTATGAAAAGTGATGTGAAGTGTAGAGAGAATGTTCAAGCACCACAAAAATTTAAATCACACAAACACAACAATTTATAGTGGTTTGGTGCCAAACCCATCACCTACATCCACTCCCCAAGAACTTCTTAAAAATTTTTACTAACCATCCTAGCCAACCTGGCTAGCAACTTGTTTACGGGCACAAGGAAGCCTTACACCTAGCCTTCCAGGCTAGTCTCTTATTTCCAGCACAAGGAAGCCTTACACTAATCTCACGGGTAGATCTCTACCCTCACAAGTTTCACCACCGTGAAACTTAAACACAGAGAACAATAATATCAAGAGTGTATATAGAGAGCTCCTTAGATGAATAGATATTTGAAAGAAATACTTACAAAACTCGAAGAACACTCCACGGAATGGCTTCTTCCTTTGAGCACGTTGGAGGAATGAATGAAGCCTTTAGATGAAGCTTGATTGCTCTTTAGGTTGTGGCTAGAGATTTGGTGTCACTTTCACTAATGAAGGATTGAAAGCTCTTGAAGTGGCACACTACACACACACACACACACACACACACACACACACATATATATATATATATATTGAATCTCTCTTTGAATAGAACTATCTCAGCCTTTCCTTCCCCCTCTTTGTTTTCTCTTTGATGACATGATAGCTTAGATCAAGGGCTTATTTATAGGCAAAGTTTAGAACATGGCCGTTTGGAGACAGAGTGGGCATTAAATGCACGCATTGAAAGATGATGTCCAAGCATTTAAGGCAAGCTGTCATTGTTTGAAACCTCACACTAAACTGTGGAAAATTTTGTAGTCTTCGTTGATACAGTTGATACAGACGGTGGCATTAAATGAGCAAGCGACGAGTTTTGAAAAGAATCACCAGATCATGGAAAAGATTTCCAATTTACCAGAAAAGAATGGCGGTATTGAATGCTTCAGATGGCTAGCTTTGAAAAAACCAGTTCTAGACAAATTTTCATTCATCAGATGATTTGAAAGCTGAGAGATGAAGTCTTCATATAGAGAATGGCTCGTTCGAAATTTTTTTGCATTCGTCAAAGAAAAATGGTGGCATTAAAAACGATAATCAATGAGCAAGCTCCAAGTCTTCGAAATTGCAAAAAATATGATGACATTAAAAGCCTTAGACAGAGTAATGGCGAGCAGCAATGAAGAGATTCTTTCCCAAGAATAATCTTGGAAAAAAATCAGAGAGAGACATACTCATTTGGCAACCAATTGGGCGCCTGACATTATAATATTTACTCGTTGGGTGCCCAATTGGGTGCCTAACATAGAGATTCCCAAGTTGGGCGCCTAACACAGGGATTCCCATGTTGGGCACCCAATTGGGTGACTAACTCTATGTTGGAAGCCCAATTGGGCGCCTAACTTCAGTCTAGCATTCGTTGGGCATCCAATTGGGCACCTAACTATGTGTTGGGCGCTCAATTGGGTGCCTAACATTCTTTCCTCATGAGTTGGGCACCCAACTGGGCACCTAACTCCTTGTTGGGTGTCCAGTTGGCGCCTAACACCAATTCCAACGGGATTTTATGATTTTTTTCTTTCTAACTCCAATTCTAAATAGGATTTTTGCTTCGTAAGAGTGTTAGAAAAAATTCTAACAAGTGTTTGTCTACTCAAAAATTCAATAAAGCATTTAAGTCTAGTGCAATACAAAATCAATAAAAATTCAGATAGACAGGGATGCTTCGAAAAACAAGTTTCACGTGAAGAATATCCAAAGCCAGTTTTGTACGTTTTGAAAATGGATGCAATCTTGAAACATGAAATTACTTGTGCAGTTTGAAATTGGAAAAGCATACTGACAAAAATTTCTTTGAAATTATTTTTATCTTTCACCATCATATTTCTTTACTTGTGTTACCTTTGATATATGAGATACCTTCATTTGAAGTAACACCTCCCTTCATGATGGATTCCCTGAAATCACTGTCTTGACAGAATCATTAGTCCTATACTTAATCGTTTTGTATTCATCAAAATCAATATGAGGTCAACAATTTTTTCCTTTTTGATGATGACCAAACCAATAAGTATACAATATATAAAGAACATTTCAGATCTTATCATTCCTTGGCAAGTGGAAGTCAAAGACAAAGTTTAAAAATTATGTATCATAAAATATTTCTTCCCCTTTTTCAAATACACTATGTGTGTGTCAAATCAGAACATATGTTTTTCAATTTACCCAAAAACAGAAAGTATGATTGTAAAAATTAGAATGTATGCCTTTACTTATTCTCCCCCTTTTTGTCATTAATCAAAAAGAAGATGAAAGGATATGCATATTTTTATTGTATGTCTTTTCTTCAAGGAATAAATTAGATAAATACCATACGGAGCACAAAAATGAACGCAATCTCACATAGATCAAGCAGTTGATACAAGCCAATATATAGAGTCATATGCTTCATACAAGCCAAATTAATACAAACCATACAAGCCAATACATAAAGTTAAACCAAACTGATACAAACCATACAAGCCAATAGATTCATAAGTATCATACAAACCAAACCATACAAGCCAATATATAGAGTCATAACATCATACAAACCTAAGAGAAATAGAGGATCATTGGTTGAAGTCTGGTTAGGAGGACGAAGAGTCGGATGTCTTGCGACGTACTGAAGGATGAGCAAATAGATGCAGAGCAGGACTATGGAGAATATCTTGCTGGGGCTGTTGCACAACATGATACACCTCTTAGATCAAACTATGGGTGTGTTGGATGATATTCGTGAGAGATGCTAATCTTTCTTTACCATTGTGAGCTTTGTGCCTGGTTGATGGTATCTCAGTACCCGCAAAATTAGTTGATTCAACTAAAAGATTTAGGTCATCCCGCAACTGAATAATCTCTCGAAAAATCTTTTGAACATCCACTACCTCGTTCCTGTGGAGTGTCCTTCCACTAAGTATCATGACTTGATTCTCCAATGTTTCCATTCGATTTCTCAAATCATCAAGACAAGCATAGATAGATGAGGAGTGGGGGACCAAAGAAGTATCATAAGAGGACGATGAACTCCCTCCGGAGCTTTTGAGGGATACAACTTTAGAAATTCTATTAACCAAATGCTCTATAACTTCATTGTTTAAGAGAATAAGATTTGGTTGAGTGGATGGTGGATGGGATTTTGGTGCAGATGATGGATTAGGATCATAAGAAGATGGATCAACATTCATGTATTCATCAACATTAAATTCAGATGGATATACAGGAGGTGAAGGATGATAAGCTTGGAATGAAGAGGGTTCCTTCCCTTGAGCAGGTGCAACAGGTTCTTGCACCTTCTCCTTGTTCTTATCCACTGGCCATCTATTTTCACTAAACCCATATGACCAAGGGTGTGCTCATCATAATAGTCTATATAGCTAAGTTTAGTTATATTTTCTCCCTTTAGTTTGATACCAAAATGTTTGAACATGGGTACGAAGAAGTCCATAGGGCAAAGCCGCTCTAGGTCTACCCATAGCTTCTCTCATAAGTTTGCACATCAATTTAGAAAAATTCATAGGAATTTGGCTAACAACATGATACATTATTGGTAAGCTCTCTATTAGTAACACAGTTAAAGCTACCACTCCTGGGTTACAAAATTCTAGATGAAATATGGTGTAGCAACAGCATTTCAGGATTGAGATGTCTTCCAAAGATTTTGTCATAATTCATGGCCTCCTCAGTACCGACAACAATTTGTATTCTACAATATTTATTTTCATCTGAATCATCAAAAGAACCTACAGTTGGGACTTTTAGAATAGCTCCTAGAGCATTTATATCAAGGCTAATCCTTACTCCTTTCACACTAGAGGTTATTACGCCACCACCAAAACTAAGATAGTGATAGAATTCTCTAACAAGTTTAGGATATATGGATACTTCTGTTCTAAGCATATAACCCCAACCTTGCCTTCCTAATAAAATACCAATTTGAAAGTTTTCATTGGCAAGAGATCTAAAATTTATAAGTCTACCAAGTGCAACAGATCTACCTCTAGTAGACAAGGAAGTTGGAGATTGAGAGGGAGCACATTCTTTATGTCCTTGGGATGAAGAAGCTCCACGAGGTAGTCGCATTTTTGAAGCCATGATCAAGAAAGAAATGGAAGAAATGTATGAGCTTTGAAGGAGGTTTTTGGTCTCAAGAGAGAAAATGAGAGCTCTGGCTATCAGAGAGCAGATGAAATGATGGAAAATGAAGACAAAAATTTAGCAACTTTTAGTTAGGTGATCAGCTTTTCTCTCAGCAAGCAGATTCCAAAAGTTGGCTGACCAGCTGGTTGGCTAGCGGGAATCCAAGGGTATTTTCCCATAGTTCAGGGTTTAAAATGCATAAAAAGGAATAGGCATTCAAATATGCTAAATAATTCATAGATGATCTTAAAAATCTAAAGAAAATAAGGATCTTGAAGATAAGTCAGTAAGGTTTTATATGGATCAGGTTTCATGCAAAGATCATGTCGGCACCCTCTCCTGTCGACAACGCAGACGACCTGTACAAATCGAGTAGAGTTTCACTAGCCTTTAAATAGCGACGCATTAGCGACGCAATAAACCAAAGAAATATAAAAATTATTTTTAAATTTAGCGACGCAATAATTGCATCGCAATTAATTTAAATAAAATTTATTTTAAGAAAATAGTATTATGAAATAAAAATATTGCGACACAATCCAGTGCATCGCAATGTTTTGTTAAAATAAATATGTTAATTAGCGACGTAATAGCGATGCAATAAAATAGTAAAGTAATAAAAAAAATTTTATTTAACGATGCAAATTAATGTGTCGCAATATTTTAAAAGAAATTTATAATGCCAAATTAGCGAGGCATTAGCGACGCAATAAATTAGAAAATATAATTAAAAATTAATAATGTCCGAGATCGGTCGTCATCGACCGTGATCGATCATGGCTTCGATCAATCGCAACCGTCGGGTCGTCGCCGATCGGATTGATCGCGATGGTCCGAGATCGATTGTTGCCGATCAGGATCGATCATGGCTTGGATCGATGGCAACCGTCGGATCATCGCCGATCGAGATCGATCATGGCTTCGATCGATCGCAACCGTCGGATCGTCATCGATCCGATCGATCGCAACAGTCCGAGATTGGTAGTCGTCGACCAGGATCGATCATGGCTTCGATCGATCGCAACCCTCGATCGTCACCGATCCGATGATGCGACGGTCCGAGATCGGTCGTCGTCGATCAGGATCGATCATGGCTTGGATCGATCGCAACCGTCGGATCATCGCCGATCGGGATTGATCATGGCTTCGATCGATCGCAACCATCGGATCGTCGCCGATCCGATCGATCGCCATGGTCCGAGATAGGTCATCACCGACCGGGATCGATCATGGCTTGGATCGATCGCAACCGTTGGATCGTCGCCGACCAGGATCGATCATGGCTTGGATCGATCGCAACCGTCGGATCATCTCCGATCGGGATCGATCATGGCTTCGATCGATCGCAACCATCAGATCGTCACCGATCCGATCGATCGCCACGGTCCGAGAGAGGTCATCGCCGATCGGGATCGATCATGGCTTGGATCGATCGCAACCGTCGGATCGTCGCCGACCGGGATCGATCATGGCTTGGATCGATCGCAACCGTCGGATCATCGCCAATCGGGATCGATCATGGCTTCGATCGATCGCAACCATCAGATCATCGCCGATCCGATCGATCGCCACGGTCCGAGATAGGTTGTCGCCGACAGGATCGATCATGGCTTGGATCGATCACAACCGTCGGATCGTCGCCGATCGGGATCGATCATGGCTTGGATCGATCGCAACCGTCGGATCATCGCCGACCGGGATCAATCATGGCTTGGATCGATCGGAACCGTCGGATCGTCGCCGACCGGATCGATCATGGCTTGGATCGATCCTAACCATCGGATCGTCATCGATCCGATCGATCGCCACGGTCCGAGATAGGTCGTTGCCGACCGGGATCGATCATGGCTTGGATCGATCACAACCATCGGATCGTCACCGACCAGGATCGATCATGGCTTGGATCGATCGCAATCGTCGGATCATCGCCGACCGGAATCGGTCATGGCTTCGATCGATCGCAACCATCGGATCATTGCCGACCGAGATCGATCATGGTTTCGATCAATCGTAACCATTGGATCGTCGCCGATCCGATTGATCGCCACGGTCCGAGATAGGTCATCGCCGACCGGGATCGATCATTGCTTGGATCGATCGCAACCATCGGATCATCGCTGACCAGGATCGATCATGGCTTGGATCGATCGCTACCGTCGAATCATCGCCAACCGGGATAGATCATGGCTTCGATCGATCTCAGCCGTCGGATCATCGCCGATCCGATCGATCGCGACGGTCCGAGATAGGTCGACGCCGACCGGGATCGATCATGGCTTCGATCGATCGCAACCATCGGATCGTCGCCGATCGGGATCGATCATGGCTTGGATTGATTGCAACCGTCAGATACTCGCAGTCATTACTTTTGCAGGAGTTATTGCCGCAGTCATTACTTCTGCATTCATGGCAAGGCTTGAGGAGGAAATTCCAATTATTTTATGCAAGCTTGAGCGAATATTTCCTCCCAGTTTTTCTAACTCAATGGAGCATTTACCGGTCCACTTGCCATACGAAGCGAGCATAGCTGGTCCCGTGCAGTATCGCTGGATGTATCCTTTTGAGAGGTAAATATATACATCATTAAGATATGTTGACATTTCAAATATTATTTCATTGCAAGAAAATTGGTTAATTTTTTGTTTCAACTTTACATATATGTATCTTAAGAAGTTAAAAAATAATGTGCGTAATAAGGCAAGGGTTGAAGGTTCTATATGCAATGCACACTTGGTTGAAGAAGTTTCAGCTTTTGCCTCGCATTACTTCGAGGGTCACGTCCACACGAGGAGCCAAAATCTTGGTCGTAACGATGATGTATGTGTGGACGAAGGAGAACCTAATGACGGTAGAATATCAATTTTTAAAGGTATCGGCCGTTCATTTGGTGGGCAGAAGTCAAGAAATCTTAGCGATATGGAGTATAATGCAGCACATTATTACATCCTAATGAACTGTAGTGAAGTCGATCCATATATTGAGTAAGTGTAAACTTCAATGCTTAATTGGAAATTTTAATTTAAATTACAATATACCACAATATTTAATTGCTAACATCAGTTTTCATCCTTTTCATCCCATAAGGATGTTTTGTGATAGACAACGACAGATGAATCCCGACATCAGTCAAGTTGCAATTGGGTAGAAATTAGAAACGAAGTTTGCTTACTGGTTTTATGAATTTGTGAGTAGTATCACTCAATCAATTTCAATAATGGCTTTTATTTTTGAATTGGATGTGAATAGCTTTTTAATTTATAGGTAAACGGTCCATGGTCCACAACCGACAATATTTTCATTAAATGTCTATCGCAATGGCCATTGAAGACCGTAACAACCTCTACTGGCTATTTTGTAAATGGGTACAAATTTTAGATTGAATGATTAGCAGCTTCAAGAGGCACGCAGAACTGGGGCATGTGTGTTAAAGGAGAAAGTGTTGGAGCAAATATGCAGGATTATTATGGAAAGTTAGTAGAGGTGGTTGAAGTTGAATATCCCGGTTGGCCTATGAAACGAACCGTATTGTTTCGTTGTGATTGGTTCGATCCGATAGTTCCTGTGGGCTAAAGGGTTCATAACGACTACAATTTGGTTGAAGTGAACATCGACGAAGATTGCAGAAATATGACCCATTCATCCTTGCATCCCAAGCTCAGCAAGTCTTTTACTGCGGATATCCAAGTTTGCGCAATGACAAGCGAGATTGGTGGGCCGTTTCTAAAATCATCCAACGTTCAACAATCGTATTAGAGGAGAGTTCATCAAGTCAATCAGCCGAGTGTCCTGCATTTCAAGAGGATGAGATGGAAATGCATGCAATTGAGGACGACACAAGGGCTCCTGAAACATCACATAGATATCCAAATGGTGATGTCCAAGAAATTGTGGATGCAAATGTTCGGTTTCCTTCCGATGATAATGAAACTGAATCGCAGTCCGATACGGCATCGGATGTTGAACCAACATTTCACGAAACAAATGACACCGATTAAACATAGAGGTTTTTAAAATTTAACTTTTTTTATTAGTGTTAAAATTTTACATAGTCAATCATTAATCGTAATTTAATTGTATGAATCTTTAGTATTTTCAGTATGACGGGCAGAGGTAGATCTACCAACGACAGACGGAGTTAGCAGGGATGTAGCCCTGCTGCATCAGATCACATGAGCGTCGGAGATGGAGAGTTCGGATCTCCAGCAGTCGCACAACCTTCGATCTCTCCAGCAGTATTACCATCCAGCGATCGGCACATACCTCCGAGAGTTCTTCCACCATCGGCCGCACCGTACTTCGACTTGATGCTCAGGGGCTGTAAGTATATACTAATTAAAAATATATGTTTATGTTTTTAAGTCAATTACTTATAAACATGCATTTTTTAACAGATTTATTGAGCAGCATCATGTATCCAGCCACATCAGCACCGTATTTCAGAGGCGTGCAGATCCCAGTGGCTACGATTGGCGCCACGTATCTCCAGCCACGAGGGAGTTTTATTTTTCTGAGTTTCAGGTAAACTTATTAAATAATTTATCACTGATATAAAATTTCTTAATCTTAATAAATTCAGAAACTAACTGTTTATTTTAATACAGAAAAAGTTTACGTGGGATCCTGCCAGCCATGATGCCATTAGGGCAGCATGGGAGGCTCTGACGGGATGCCGATACTCCGACATGCTTCATCGTTGGAGGTCATCGGGTCAGCGTCCTGCGCACGTGCCAGAGGGTATTTGGCACGAGTGGCAGCAGGCCTGGCAGTCCGATGGCTGGCGCAGGAGGTCCGCATCAGCCAGCACGAACCGCCGATCTGAGAAGGGCGGTCCTGGCACGGGTCTCTCCCGCCATACTTCGGGCTCCATTTCGATTCAGGAGCACAGACAGCGTATGGTAAGAAAACATAAATATTTTAATTACTATTTTAGTTATTTACAAATATTTGTATTAATATCAATTTTTTTTATTGTTATAGTCTGAGCATGAGGGCGGAGATCCTGGTGAGTTTCGTCTATTCAGGGCGACACACACCAGGAGGGACGGTTCCTGGGTCGACACGCGATCACGAAGGTTGCGGTAAGAAATTAGATTTATGTAGTATCTGTTTAATTTCTAAAATTTTATTTCAAGAAATTTATTAACTCATTTATTGTTGATTTCATAATTTAAAGACACGAGTCGAGGAGCTTCGCTCCCAGGCATCGCAGGTCGACTCTACTGATGGGGAGACGCCCGTCGAACTCTCAGAGGAGAGTCGGCGTGTGTTTTTGGAGGCTGTTGGTGCCCAGCCGCGAGACCGCAGGGTCTATGGTCTGGGCACTAGAGCTTCTACATATTTTTCCCATCAGGCCTCCAGCTCGCGAGTTTCTGGTGATATTCCTCCCGAGCGTTTAGACGACCTTCGGAGATCTATTGCAGAGGAGGTTCGGCAGGAGGTCGAGCAGGATTTCGAGGATCGTATGCGAGGCCGGGATCAGGAGATTGCAGACATGCGAGATGAGATGCATCATTTGCGAGATATGGTTAGCCGCTTGTCGCAGAGTCTCCAGCCTCCACAGCCTCCATGTGATCGCTCAGATTCTTGATGTATTTTTTTTCTTTTTATATGTTGTACATGAAAACTTCAAAATTTTAATATATTATTTATTTTTGTAAATTGAATGATTATTGTTTGGATCAATATGAGTTAAGAATGTTTCGATCAATATTTAAATGTAACGAAATTGTATTAACCGTTTTAATTTTTTAATTTTATTTTTTTTAAAAAATATTTATTTAGCGACGCATTAGCGACTGCAATTGCATCGCTAATATTTTTAAAATATTAATATTAAATATTGCATCGCAATATTTTAAAAAAAAATTAATTAGCGACGCATTAGCGACTCAAATTGCATCGCTATTATTTTCATAATATTACTATTAAATATTGCGACGCAACGATCTGGCGTCGCAATATTTTTAAAAAAAATTTAATTAGCGACGCATTAGCAACTAAAATTGAGTCGCTAATATATCTAAAATATTATTAATAAATATTGCGATGCAGAGACCTGGCGTCGCAATATTTTAAAATTTTTTTATTAGCGACGCATTAGCGACTAATATTGCGTCGCTATTATATTTAAAAATTATTATTAAATATTACGACGCAGCTAAATGCGTCGCAATATTGCGACGCAATTGAATGCATCGCAATATTTAATATTAATATTTAAAATATTAAAATTTAGTTTTAAATTTAGCGATGCATTTTGGTGCGTCGCAATATTGCGACGCATCTCTGCGTCGCAGAGAGTCGCTGTTTTGCGACGCAATTGCGATAAATTATGGTTGCGATGATATTCTCAGCGACGCAGTCATTGCGTCGCTAATGCATCGCAATAGCATGTTTAGCGACGCATTAGCGACGCATTTGGGCGTCGCAATATATTTTTTTCTTGTAGTGTATATCTTAAGCATTATGCAAATTTTAATATTTCATATTCATATATATCAGATTTTCTATGTAGTGAAATTTTAATTCCATGAACAAAACAAATTTATACGCAAGGTATATTTGGGAAAAGAGTACTTCAAGAAACCCAAGGTACACCCAGATTGATTTAACTGGGTTTTGTACACTAGTAGAGATAACTTGTTTCTTTAGGGCTTTAATTCTAGTTTAACTTCTAGTAGTCCAGCAAAAACCTAGTCTAAATATGCAAGGGTTACATACCATGACACATGAAGAATTTGTAGCCCTATTTTTGTTCTCACAAATTTTTAAGGATGAAGGAGGATGCTGGATATATGTATATCTTATTTAATGTATACTACCAAACCTCTTTATCAGATGATGTTGCTTATTGCTTATCTTACAAGCTTCTCCGCAGGTCTCCACGCACCTAGCATAATCCCAATATAAACTTTGTCTTCCAAGAGGGCTACTAGAGACTTCTCTTGATATCCATGCCACAACCAAGAGCCTATGACGTTGGTTCTAGAGTGTAGGTTAGAGAGAGCATGGAGAAAAAGAGAAAAAGAGCTAGAATTTTTGCAAATGAATGTAGAAATTCTCTCTAGAAATTCTCTGCAGAATTAATAGATAAAGAAAAGCAATTCATTAGGTGTAGCAAATCTATATGATTCAAACTCCTAGTCTCATTACAATTCTATTTAGGATAAAGATTAGATAGGATGGACTAATGATCTCATCTTAATCTCTTTGTAACCCATGTGGATGCTCCATGGGTCTTGAGTTGGGTGCAAAACTTGACCTTAAATCCAACATTTTCCTCTTGTCTACAATGGATGGTACTCTTTTCGTATGCCCTCTAATACCTTTTAACACATCACTTCTTATGCAGGTAATGGAGTGTGCGCCTAAATAAAGCATACTTAAAGCAAGAGTGCTCTATTGACTCGTCATTTAGCTAACATAGCATATCTCCCTTAAAATATTATCTATACCCTAGATTGTCTAACCACATCAAACCAAATACCTCTAATTTCTCTTGAGACTCATTTCAAAGCATATCTTGACCTCTCAATGTTAGACCTTATGCTCATGATTGTCACACATAACAAAGGAGGGGATAATCACCTAAGTTACGAGCCACAAAAGTAAAAGTATGATATTGAATTATCTTTCCTTGATCTTAATATTGGTTCACCTTGATCCAATCACTTTCTTAGACACGCTCCATGAGATTACATCAATTATGATCCTAAGAGACATGCTAAGCAAGTAATATCACACTACAAGAGAAAAAAATATTGCGACGCCCAAATGCGTTGCTAAACATGCTATTGCGACGCAATGACGACGTCGCTCAGATGATCGTCGCAGTCTCAATTTGTCGCAATTGCGTCGCTTCACAGCAACTCTCTGCGACGCAGCAATGCGTCGCAATATTGCGACACATCATAAATGCATCGCTAATTTTAAAACTAATATTTAATATTTAATATTATTATTAAATATTACGACACATTCAAGTGCATCATAATATGGCAACGCACTTGAATGCGTCGCAATATTTTAATAATATTTTAGATATAGTAGCGATGCAATTTGAGTCGCTAATGAGTCGCTAATTAAATTTTTTAAAATATTGCGACGCTAGGTCATTGCGTCGCAATGTTTAATAATAATATTTTAGATATTAGCGACGCAATGTGAGTCGCTAATACGTCGCTAATTAATTTTTTTTAAATATTGCAATGCCGGGTCATTGTGTTGCAATATTTAATAATAATATTTTAAAAATATTAGCGATGCAATTTCAGTCGCTAATGCATCGCTAATTATTTTTTAAAAATAAAATATTAAAAATTAAAATGGTTAATACAATTTCGTTACATTTAAATATTGATCGAAACATTCTTCACTCATATTGATCCAAACAATAATCATTCAATTTTCAAAAATAATTAATATATTAAAATTTTGAAGTTTCATGTACAAAAAAAAAATAAAAAAAAATACATCAAGAATCTGCGCGATCACGTGGAGGCTGGGAACCCTGCGACAGACGGCTAACCATATCTGACGTATCTGATCTCGCACGTCTGCAAGCTGCTGATGGCCTTACATACGCTGCTCGAACTCGTGCTCGAACTCCTACCGAACCTCCTGACGAACGTCCTGCAGAACCTCCTCCGTAATAGATCTCGAATGTCGTCTAAACGCTCGGCAGGAATATCACCAGAATATCGCGAGCTGGAGGCCTGATGGAAAAAATATGCAGAAGCTCTAGTGCCCAGACCATAGACCCTGCGGTCTCGCGGCTGGGCACCAACAGCCTCAAAAACACACGTCGACTCTCCTCTGCTGAGAGTTCGACGGGCGTCTCCCCATCAGTGGAGTCGACCTGCGATGCCTGGGAGCGAAGCTCCTCGACTCGTGTCTTTGAATTATAAAATCAACAATAAATGAATAATAAATTTCTCTAAATAAAATTTTAGAAATTAAACAGATACTACATAAAGCTAATTTCTTACCGCAACCTCGTGATCGCGTGTCGACCCAGGAACCATCCCTCCTGGTGTGTGTCGCCCTGAATAGACGAAACTCACCAGGATCTCCGCCCTCCTGCTCAGACTATAACAATAAAAAAATTGATATTAATACAAATATTTGTAAATAACTAAATTAGTAATTAAATTATTTATGTTTTCTTACCATACGCCGTCTGTGCTCCTGAATCGAAATGGAGCCCGAAGTATGGCGGGAGAGACCCGTGCCAGGACCGCCCTTCTCGGATCGGCGGTTCGTGCTGGCTGATGCGGACCTCCTGCGCCAGCCATCGGACTGCCAGGCCTGCTGCCACTCGTGCCAAATACCCTCTGGCACATGCGCAGGACGCTGACCCGATGACCTCCAACGATGAAGCATGTCGGAGTATCGGCGTCCCGTAAGAGCCTCCCATGCTGCCCTAATGGCATCATGGCTGGCAGGGTCCCACGTAAACTTTTTCTGTATTAAAATAAACAGTTAGTTTCAGAATTTATTAAGATTAAAAAATTTTATATCAGTGATAAATTATATTTAATAAGTTTACCTGAAACTCAGAAAAATAAAACTCCCTCGTGGCTGCAGATACGTGGCGCCAATCGTAGCCACTGGGATCTGCACGCCTCTGAAATACGGAGCTGATGTGGCTGGATACATGATGCTGCTCAATAAATCTGTTAAAAAAATGCATATTTATAAGTAATTGACTTAAAAACATAAACATATATTTTTAATTAGTATATACTTACAGCCCATGAGCATCAAGTCGAAGTACGGTGCGGCCGATGGTGGAAGAACTCTCGGAGGTATGTGCCGATCGGCTGGATGGTAATACAAATGCAGGATCGAAGGCTGTGCGATGTATGGAGATCCGAACTCTCCATCTCCAAAGCTCATGTGATCTGATGCAGCAGGGCTACATCCCTGCTCACTCCGTATGTCATCGGTAGATCTACCTCTGCCCGTCATACTGAAAATACTAAAGATTCATGCAATTAAATTACGATTAATGATTGACTATGTAAAAATTTAACACTTATAAAATAAAGTTGAATTTAAAAAAAACCTCTATGTTTAATCGGTGTCATTTGTTTCGTGAAATGTTGGTTCAACATCGATGCCGTATCGGACTGCGATTCAGTTTCATTATCATCGGAAGGAAACCGAACATTTGCATCCGCAATTTCTTGGACATCACCATTTGGATCTCTAAGTGATGTTTCAGGAGCCCTTGTGTCGTCCTCAATTGCATGCATTTCCATCTCATCCTCTTGAAATGCAGGGCACTCGGCTGATTGACTTGATGAACTCTCCTCTAATACGATTGTTGAACGTGGGACGATTTTAGAAACAGCCCACCAATCTCGCTTGTCGTTGCGCAAACTTGGATATCCGCAGTAAAACACTTGCTGAGCTTGGGATGCAAGGATGAATGGGTCATATTTCTGCAATCTTCGTCGATGGTTCACTTCAACCAAATTGTAGTCGTTATGAACCCTTTTGCCCACAGGAACTGTCGGATCGAACCAATCGCAACGAAACAATACGGTTCATTTCATAGGCCAACCGGATATTCAACTTCAACCACCTCTACTAACTTTCCGTAATAATCTTGCATATTTGCTCCAACACTTTCTCCTTTAACACACACGCCCAGTTCTGCGTGCCTCTTGAAGCTGCTAATCGTTCAATCTGAAATTTGTACCCATTAACAAAATAGCCAGTAGAGGTTGTTACGGTCTTCAATGGCCATTGCGATAGACATTTAATGAAAATATTGTCGGTTGTGGACCATGGACCGTTTACCTATAAATTAATAAGCTATTCACAAGCAATTCAAAAAATAAAAGCCATTATTGAAATTGATTGAGTGATACTACTCACAAATTCATAAAACCAGTAAGCGAACTCCGTTTCTAACTTCTGCCCAATTGCAACTTGACTGATGTCGGGATTCATCTGTCGTTGTCTATCACAATACATCCTTATGGGATGATAAGGATTAAAACTTATGTTAGCAATTAATTAAATACTGTGGTATATTGCAATTTAAATTAGAAGCTCCAATTAAGCATTGAAGTATACACTTACTCAATATATGGATCGACTTCTCTACAGTTCATTAGGATGTAATAATGTGCTGTATTATACTCCATATCGCTAAGATTTCTTGACTTCTGCCCTCCAAATGAACGGCCGATACCTTTAAAAATTGATATTCTACCGTCATTAGGCTTCGTCCACACATACGTCATCGTTACGACCAAGATTTCGGCTCCTCGTGTGGACGTGACCCTCAAAGTAATGCGAGGCAAAAGCTGAAACTTTTTGACCAAGTGTGCATTGCATATAGAACCTTCAACCCTTGCCTTATTATGCACATTATTTTTTAACTTCTTAAGGTACCTATATGTAAAGTTGAGACAAAAAATTAACCAATTTTAGCAATAAAATAATATTTGAAATGTCAAAATGTCTTAATGATGTATATATTTACCTCTCGAAAGGATACATCCAGCGATCCAGTGAACCGGTAAATGCTCCATTGAGTCAAAAAAACTGAGAGGAAATATTCGCTCCAGCTTGCATAAAATAATTGAAATTTTCTCCTCAAGCCTTGCCATGGATGCAGAAGTAATGACTGCGGTAGATAACTCCTTGAAGAACAAGCTGAGCTCCGTCAATGCCTTCCAGACATGTTGCGGAAGCAACTCACGAAAAGCTATAGGCAATAACCGTTGCATGAAAACATGGCAGTCATGACTCTTCATGCCGAACAACTTGAGCTTATGCATGTCCACACACCTACCGATATTTGAGGCATAACCATCTGAAATTTTAACCCTCTAAGCCAGTTACATAAAACTTCTCGTGAATTTCTGTCAAGAGTGTAACAGGCTTTAGGATAGGTCCCATCGGCACTCCTCCTCAAATCACCTCTTCTGCAATACTGATTAAGTTATTCTCTTGACTTTGCAGTGTCTTTGGTTTTTCCCGGGATGTTTAGCACCGTGTTAAATATGTTATCAAAGAAATTTTTCTCGATATGCATAACATCCAAGTTGTGCCGGATGAGATTTGTGCTCCAATAAGGCAAATCCCAAAATATACTCGCTTCTTCCAGTTATGTTCTTTACATATACGGCCATTTATTCTATCTGCATCGGTTCCCAAGCATACCTCAACCCCAAATGCTCTATAGTATCAATATATCCGTGCCAGACCTAACCGGTTCGGCAAATTTTGTGACTGCTTTGTTCTTCCGAAAGGCGGTCAAGTTACGCCTGTAAGGATGATTTGGAGGCAAGAACTTCCTATGATTATCAAACCATGACTGGTTACCACTCTTCTGCAATGTAAATGCATCTGAATCATACATGCAATGAGGGCATGCCAGACGTCCAGCAGTGCTCCAACCAAACAACATTGCATATGCCGGGAAGTCACTTATTGTCCACATCAAAGCAGCTCTCATGATGAAATTCTGTTTCATAGAAATGTCGTAGGCTAGGACTCCTGTTTCCCACAATATTTTCAATTCGGCCACCAACGGTTGCAGGAAGACATCAATCTTTTCCTTTGGATTTGATGGTCCTGGAACCAAAACTGTCAAAAACATTGCAGAATCTTTCATGCACTTTCATGGAGGAAGGTTATATGCAGTCAGTATCATAGGCCAACATGAATACTGTTGGCCCGCTTGACCAAATGGTTGGAAGCCATCGGTACAAAGATCTAATCTCACATTCCTTATATCTTCAGCGAAATCAGAATGATTTTCATTGAAATGCTTCCAAGTTTTTGAATCTGACGAATGCCGCATTTCATCCTCTTTAGATTCATGTTCGACATGCCATCTCATATCAGCAGCTGTAGCCTCAGATCTGTATAATCTCTATAGGCGTGGAGTAAGAGGAAAGTAATGCATCCTCTTGTAAGGCACACTTTTCCTCCTACTTGTACTAGCTCTCCCTTTGCCATTTATGTACCTTGATTGCCTACAAATCTTACACCATCGCAGCTCTGAGTCTTCACCCCAATATATCATGTAATTGTTCAAGCAACAATCGATCTTATTAACTGGGAGCCCAAGCTCACGCAACAACTTCTTCGTTGAGTAAAAACTGTCTGCTACAACATTATCATTTGACAAAATTTCCTTGATTAACCCAGCTACAGAATTGAACGCCTTTTCTGATAATCGATGTTCTGCCTTAATATTCAACAACCGAGTAGCCGTAGACAATTGGGAATGGCCCTCACAACCAGAATACAATTCTTGATTTGCAGCACACAACATATCATAAAATTGCTGTGCATCTGAATTTGCTTCTTCCATAAATGTATTCTGATTGAATTCATTACCCGATGCATTCATCACCATTTCTTCATATGTGTTTAAATTCACAAATGGTTCATCTACGGGAATTGACACTTGTTGGCTTGTAACAACTGCTGGAATTTCCTCTGGTTCACCATGACAGTACCAAACATCGTAATCAGGAACAAACCCTTTTTTACACAGATGCACCTTAACAGTTTCAACATTTATGTAGGCTTTATTCTGACACCTATGATAGTTGCATGGGCACCTAATCCTAGGCCCATCCATCCATTTAGGTGGCTACATCAAAGGCGATAAATTCTTCCAATCCATTCAGAAAATCTGGATTAAGCAAGCCATCTTTTATCCTTGCATACATCCACGAGCGAGCCCCGCTCATTTTTGACCGACTTATAAAATTTCTGGTAAACCATTAAAGGAAACAACATTATAAAACTATATTAGCATTACTTAATATATAACAACCATTTAAATCATTTATAACTAAACCAATTTTATTTTACACAACTAAGGTCCCTACCCTGCAAGGCCGGGACACGGCTACGATCCTTGGCGTGCTAGTAAGGACCGAGGCACAGGTTCATGCTAGGCTAATGCTAGGGCTTGAGTTCGGGTCGGGCAGCAAGGCGGTCCGTTCAATCATGAGACTTCACAAGCATTCAAGTGTCCTAAATTAATTCCACCTTCACTCCATGTCTAAAAGGTAAGGCCCTATCCCATTCAAGAATATTTTTTATGATATGTTATTCTGCTATTAATTATCGTCGATCGATTACGTTGAAATTTCAGCAGCATTTTCCCATATGTTCTCCTAAATGTGTGGCATATATGCCATACTAGGAGAACGTATGAGCAAATACAAACCGCAATCTCAACCAACGATGATTAATATCAGACTAACATATCGCAAAAAATATTCTCAAACTGTTCACCAGGATAATTTGAGAGTTTGCAAGACTAAGTCTTACAAATTCTCAAACGGGTCTAAAGGTTATAGTGCTGTGATTAATAATATGGAAATCCGAAGACAATCGAACTTATGCTTGTTATTCATAAATTCTTCTCAATTATACATATATAGGAATAGTGTTCTATATATAGTCACTGACTTCTTAAGATTATCATGTCGAATATAAATGTTTGTGAAGACTAAAATATAAATCATTGAAACTACTAATTTGTTGCTGAAAATTAAATAAAACTACAACAAGACTTTCATTCTAGCATTACATAATTTAATGCATCATTCAATTTGAAGCAGAATGTAAATAATCAAGACATAACAATTGTAAATAACTACAAATGCACAAATATTATTGTATAAACAGCTATAAAGAAATGAAAAGCTACGACTGCTATTTTGAAATTAGTTAATCTAAAGAGTTATGGTTAATGAGCTAAATTAGTTGACCTAAATAGCTAAGCTAATTCAGCTCGACCTATCTAAAGAGTTTTGATTGATGATCTAAAGAGCTAATTAAGGTTGATGGTCTAGAATCAGCTTACTTGAAAAGTTAAAACTGATAAGCTAAATTAATTGATCTAAATAGCTACGATTTATGAGCCAAATCAGTTGATTTAAAGAGTCATGATTGATGAGCTAAATCAGTCTATCTAAAGAGCTACGACTAATGACATAAATTAATTAATTTATTAGAGTGATCATTCTCCATATATATATACTTTTTTTTATTAAATTTATAAAAATTTAATAATTTTTTTTATAAATTTATTAAATTTATAAAATTTAATACCAAGGGGGAACCCGTTATAATTTTTTTTGGTGGCCTGGCCACCGTGGCCAGGCCACGGCAGCGGCCGTGGTCGGAGAAGACGGCCACGGCCGTGGCCATGATCGGAGAAGACCAAGGGGGGGGGGGGGAACCCCCCTGTTATACCTTTTTTTTGGTGGCCTGGCCACCGTGGCCAGGCCACGGCCGACCACGGCAGCGGCCGTGGCTGGAGAAGACGGCCATGACAGCGGCCGTGGCGGAGAAGACGGCCACGACTGTGGCTGGAGAAGACCAAGGGGGGGGGGTGGAGAAAACCCCCCTAGTTGTTAAATTTTTTTTTTTGGCCACCGTGGCCTGGCCACCGTGGCCAGGCCACGGTCGGCGACGGCAGCGGCCGTAGCCGGAGAAGACGGCCACGGCCGTGGCCGTGGCTGGAACCTAGTTTTTTTAAAAAAAAATGAGGAGGAGGGGGGCTTTCCTTGGTCGAGAGGGGACGCCGCCGGAGTGGGGGGAGCCGCCGGGGAGAGGACGGGGGGAGCCGGAGGAGCGGATGGCGGTGGTTAGGGTAAGAAGAGGAAGAAGAGAAGGGGAGGGGGGTGCGGCTCAACAGAGCTTATATAGTAGTGATTAGCGACGCAAATTTGCATCGCTAATCACTCGCATTTTTTTTTAAATTTATTATGGATTAGCGACGCAACAACGCATCGCTAATCCATCGCTAATTTGGCCTTTTTATTATTTTATACAAAACTTAGCGACGCAATTAATTGCGTCGCTAATGAGTCGCTAATTTGATGCCATTGTCCGATGAAAAAATTATTTTTATTTTCTAGGAAATCGTATTTTTCTAATAATTATAACTAATAAAAATTATACTTTCTGAAAATAATTGCGACGCATATATTGCATCGCAATTTTTTTTGAAATTTTTTTATTACTTTTATTTTTCTAAAAATATTGCGACGCAATATATGCGTCGCAATATTCAAAATTATTTTCTCTGAGAAAACTATTTTTATTTTCTAGGAAATTGCGTCGCTAATACGTTGCAATATTTTTTTAATAATTATAACTGATAAAAATTATATTTTCTAAAAATAATTGCGATGTATATATTGCGTCGCAATATTTTTTTTAAATTTTTTTTATTACATTTATTTTTCAAAAAATATTGCGACGCAATATATGCATCACAATATTAAAAATTATTTTTCTCTCAAAAAACTATTTTTATTTTCTAGGAAATTACGTCGCTAATGCGCTGCAATATTTTTTAAATAATTATATTTGATAAAAATTATATATTTCTAAAAATAATTGCGATGCATATATTGCGTCGCAATGTTTTATTTTTAAATTTTTATTAGTTTTATTTTTCAATTTAATATTGCGACACAATATTTGCGTCGCAATATTAAAACTTATTTCTCTGGAAAAATTATTTTTATTTTTTGGAAAATGCATCGCTAATGCGTTGCAATATTTTTTAAATAATTATTACTGATACAAATTATATTTTCTAAAAATAATTGCGATGCAAATATTGC
>UESW01003891.1:0-21585 GCA_900491605.1 Calamus simplicifolius
TTATCAGCGCAAGGAAGGAGCTTCAGAACAAGAGGGTATCAGGTATAAGGCAAGACTAGTGGCCAAAGGATACTCTCAGAAAGAAGGCATCGATTATGGTGAGATATTTTCTCCAGTTGTCAGGCACACTTCCATCAGACTATTATTGAGTATTGTAGCAGCTCAGGACTTGGAGCTAGAGCAGATGGATGTGAAGACAGCATTCCTCCATGGTCATTTGGAGGAGAGCATCTACATGGAGCAGCCACCAGGGTTTAGAGAACCAAGATCAGATGGGAAAGTCTATTTGCTGAAGAAATCTCTGTATGGGCTGAAGCAGTCGCCGAGGCAGTGGTACAAGAGATTTGACACTTATGTTAGGAGCATTGGACTTTTCAGGTGTGAGTATGATTCTTGTGTGTATGTTAAATCTCTGGATGATGGGTCTAGGATGTACTTACTCTTGTATGTAGATGACATGCTGATAGCATGCAAGAGTAGAAGGCTGTACAGGAACTGAAGATAGCTTGTCTCGGGAGTTTGAGATGAAAATCTGGGGCCAGCCAGAAAGATCCTAGGGATGGAAATCATCAGAGATAGATCCAAGGGTGTGCTGCATCTGAGTCAGGGTGGCTACATTTAAAAAGATTCTGGAGCGATATGGGATGAAGGATGCCAAACCGACAGCACTACCTTTGGCAGCACATTTTTCCTTATCGAAGACCATGTCACCACAGACTGAGGTGGAGGCTCAGGAGATGGAGAAGGTACCATATGCTTCTGGTGTTGGGAGCCTTATGTATGCCATGGTATGTTGTAGGCCAGACATAGCCCATGCAGTGAGCCAGGTGAGCAGGTTCATGGCGCAGCCTGGTAGGGAGCACTGGCGAGCACTGAAGGGAATCTTCAGGTACTTGGTAGGTACAGTTGGGGTTGGTATTTGCTATGGACAGCAAGAAGATGCTGAGAGATCCAACTTATCCAAGGAGGCTCGTGGGCAGTTATATGGGTATGTGGATGCAGACTTTGGTGGAGATGTGGACACTAGGAGATCCACAACAGGCTTTGTGTTCAGCCTGTTTTGGTGGTCCAGTATCGTGGAGATCATGTCTGCAGCCCATCACAGCCTTATCTACCACGGAGGCAGAATACATAGGTATCACAGAGGCAGCAAAGGAAGCTCTTTGGCTGAAGGGCTTGATGCTGGAGATGGGACTTGATCAGAAGGTTTTCCAGGTGCATAGTGACAGCCAGAGTGCTCTGATGCTTGCGCAGAATGCAGTCTATCATGCCAGGATGAAGCACATTGACCTCAGATACCACAGGATCAGAGAGCTGGTGGAAGATGGTGAGGTGGAGCTGGTGAAGGTATACACCAAAGAAAATCCAGCAGATGCACTGACTAAGGTTCTTCCACGGGACAGTTTTCAAAAGTGTATTTCATTGTTAAAGCTGATGGACACAGTGGACGTGCTGAGACCTTGAAAGCACAAGGTGGAGATTGTTGGGCTTGGTGTGGTGCTATCAAGGCCCAGGTGGGCTAACTTGTATTGGGCTGGGTTTGAGTCCAAGGGTTGAGATTAAATCAAGTCACGGGTGTACACGGGCTTGGGGATTAGTTTAATCTCATTGGGTTTAGTCCATGGGAGTTTTTTGTTGAGTCTGGGCCTGGCCCACTTCGTGGATGTATTTAAACCCTAGTCTCTAGGGTTTGGATGGAATAGAGAACAGATTCTTTTCTCCCAAAAAATTCCCTTCTCTCATCATAGGGCGGCAGCCCTTTCTTTCTCCTCCCCATCTTCCTCCTTTTCAAGGTCTAAACCTAACAGGATTAGAAATCCTTAGTTCTAGTTCTTGTTGAACGGGGAATCCCATTGCTATTCATCAAGGTCTAAACCTAACAGGATTAGAAATCCTTAGTTCTAGTTCTGTTGAACGGGGAATCCCATTGCTATTCATCAAGGTCTAAACCTAACAGGATTAGAAATCCTTAGTTCTAGTTCTTGTTCAACGGGGAATCCCATTGCTATTATAACCTAACAGGAGTAGAATCCTTAGTCCTACTACGAGCATGATCGTGTGGAAGTGCAAACCCAACGATTTCCTTCAGATGCCCAAAAGATCAATAAAATATATAAAAACAAAATGAGATAAAATAAATCATAGGCTACTCCAATTATTATTGATTTTTTTTATCAATATAATTCCTAAGCCTATTTATAGGCTCGGCCCATAAAAACTCTAACGGCTCGGCTCATAATGGCGATAAGGCCTAATGGCCGTTAGCCTTAAATTACATCAAAAACGGCTTACAAATTAAATTATTTGGGCCGTTTCTGAAACGTTAGCCTTCCAACGTCCACGCAACGTTCCAACGGAACGTTGCGTCAAAGAAGGAATGTCCGCGAGCGTTGCTCGCGGGCGTTCTCCCTTTTTTTTAAAAAAAAAAAAACTTTTTTCTAACAATCTCCCACAAAAGTTAAAAAAAAAAATAAATATACAAAAATTTAGGGCATCTTATACTGCGCAATAGGTAAGGTGTCCAATGGACTTGAACCTCACTTAGTGTTGATTGTATACATCTGAAGGAACCATAGTGGATTAGACCTTGAACTAGGTCCTTTGACTCAGACTTCTACTAATCACACACACAGTATGGATCAATTGGATTTAAGCGGTCAGCGCATATTAAAGGCCTTGCGCTTAATACCTTGATTTTTCATGAGAATTCTTTAAGATTAGCCCAAACCTTTAGTCACGGCCTAATATGACGATTCTCATATAGGTGAATCCTTCAAGGGTATTTGTGACAATACCCTGCAGATAACCTACCTCGGATCCATTAAGAGTATAACTCAACCTTACATAAATTTACTTGTCACTTTATAAGAGCAGGGATGGGATGAATTTTTTTTTAAAATTTGTGCTCTAACAACGATCACTCAATCAACTTTGTTTCTACCATATTGAACCTCATTCATGGGATCTCCAATCACAGAGGTTGGGTATCCACTGCTGGCGACCAAATAATGGGCTTAAGCCACATCCCCCTCGATGAATCTAGACTCCATTCCTAGATAACTCCTTGGTTAATTAGTCTGCCAAAATCTTCTCGGAAAATTCCAAAGAGATAATATTATTTTGGACTAGACCTCAAATAAGAGATCAGGCAAAGATATATTAGAATTGAATATCCAAATATAAGGTAAACAATAAGTTGGATATTCCAACTGTCATGAGTAAATTATAAAAACTTTTATTAAATCTCATGGCAATAGATGTCAAAAGACTCAAATAGAGCATTTATAGACATACCTTATCACAGCATCCAAGTTCATCCATTCTTTGCCATTTGGTAACATAAAAGATTCACAATAGTAGGTAAGCAATAAGTATTGCCCAATGCTGTCACTTTTGTCTAGCAACTTCAACACAACAAGGAGATATTAAATATTGATCACTATACCGAAAAACACTTATCTGGAACAGAAAAACTTTTGCATTTATGTAAGAATGCAAATATATATACTAGTAGCTGCACTTGAAAGTTAAATAATAAAATGATATAAAAATATATCTATATACAAGCACGCATATATCATGTTCACAGTGCAAGCATATGTGTTTTTAACAAGGCTTTGTTTTCATGCTGAATGGTTAACCACTTGTTTGATGACTTCATCCCTTATCCATCTATTCAGTGAACAAAGTAATTCACTTTCTGATTAGCACTTCAGCTTTATATTTGTTAGCTTTGTTAGTTACTACACCAACTTGAGGAGAGAATAAGTATACATATTACATATGTACTTGGGCACTAAGATGTGACAAGCCCCACTTGATTTGCACACATCTGTGTACCTATATGCATACATGTATAAATGCGTATGTATTTATATACATATAATTAAACATGTGAATGTTCGGTGAATAGAAAGAAGTCTCTGACATGTGAACAATCATATGCACACACACCAAGATTCAAGCTTCAACTTCTAACAAGTCAGAAGACAAAGGAAGCTCAAACAGTGTCTAACATTTTATTTTAAGACAACAATGTCATATGTTATTATTTTTGTTATGTTTTATTTATCATTTTAGTATATTTTATGCTCACCATATATCACCCGAGCCATATCAAAATGTATTAAAATCTGATACTACAAATGAAGCAGATAAACCAAATAATGATTATTTGTACTAAAATAATTGCATACAAATTGCAGAGATAGCTGGACAGTCGCTTTTATTATAGGCTAAGCACTTAACCGTCTGATGGTGAAGATAAACTGAGTATTTTTTTTACCATATAAAAATTAGTAAGGAAGAAGAAAAAATGGCTTGTATCAACGAACTCTTTTAAAGCAACATGCACACAATCCCTTCCAACGGTAAAAGATCAACTTATGAATATAATTTAAAGCATTACAGCAATGTTAATATTTTTCCCAAGGAAAATAATAAGTATTCAAACCATAATATTTTCTTCTTAAATCTTGAGCCCAATGGATGATCATAATTTAGCATAGCAACATTTGCACCATTAATGCACATATATTTCAGAGTGGCATAAAAAAAAATTTATATGTTGAGCAAACTCATGCAAAAGCAGAATGAGTAAATGGAATAAAATCTAGCAATCTCTAGAGAAGAAGGAGAAAATTCTGATCCTTAGCTGTTGGAAAAATAATTTTGATCTTACAAAAAATCACTTTATAAAATTGCTAGAAATATGTTATAGAAATTTAACTATACAAATAAAGTAAAATCAAAGATTAATAGATCAAACCAGGATCGAGGCGTGTTAGACACTGCCCTAAGGATCAAATTTTCGCCCCTTCATGCAGGTTGTTGGCGATCTGTCCCCAAGGTACAATGATCCGGCTCGACCCGATCCTCCTACTACGAGCATGATCGTGTGGAAGTGCAAACCCAACGATTTCCTTCAATCTAAACAGCTCTTGAGAATGTTTTGAATAGTCGGGATGTCCACCTGCTATCCTGAGGCAGGCTCTGTCAGGGTTGCTGATGGGGAGGTTCTAACTCTGGAATCCAATTACAGCAGCACCCAATTGCATACTGGAGTTATGGGGCTCTTCTATATATTAGTAGCTGAACCACAACCACAGCCAAAGACCTTGCATTCCCTCAGCTTTCCAGTCTCATGTAAGACCTCTCTATATTATTCTTGCTGATGTATTTAAGATGTGGGGTTTCAGTAATTTAGCTGACAACTGCAATTTCACTTAATTAGTATGAGGATAGAGCAGTGACTGACAAAGACAAAAAAATTAAACTTCTGTTTGGATGCAGGGGGTTTGGAGTTGCCAAAGAAAACTTGGGCATACCTTCTTGCTGGTGGAATTATGGCTCTCATTATGGGGATCAGTTATTGTCGAAGAGTTCATGGAGAAGCTTACCAGCGAGCAATTAGGATCTATCTTTTACCAAAATAAAGTAAAGAAAAATAGGGCTGTTTCATATTCTCTATAGGCTGTATCTCAACCATGTAGCAGATTTCTCTCCTTCCTACTTCGCTATCCTGTGGCTTTTGAATGTGATTTTATGTCCTGGCTAAGAAAACGGACTCTTCTTTAATGGGCAAAAGAAAAATCTTGCTGAGAAAAAGATTGTGGAATGGAAATAAATCAACAAGGCATGATGAAAAGATCTAGCGATTGAAAATAAGATCTTTACAAACATATTATCCTAAGCAACCGTAGCATGAGCAAGAATTAAGTCATTATTTCAGAAAAGTAATAAATTGTGTAGGCTTCATGGAGAATGTATATTTGAAATAGCGAAAAGAAGCAGCTCCTGCATAGAGATTCTGCCTCAGAGAGTTAGAATCTCTCTCTCTCTCTCTCTCTCTCTGTAATGTGTTCTCTTGGCCTAAAGAAAGTCACTATGTCATTGGATTTTGATTATTCTCTAGATAATTTGTAATCTACAACAATACTAGAGTCTCAAGAAGATCTGTGGAGTCCTGGAATGACGTGAAACAAGTGATCTAGTCTTTTCTGGCACACAATGTTGTGGTGTACCTATCATTATTTTTTTCCATTGACAGGCAATGCAGATGTTTACCTATAAATCAATCCTAATCACTGATTTAACAAGGCCATCTCACATAGATTGATTCTAGTTGTATTCTTCCCTAAGGGCTCAACCTTTGAATTTGAGAGGAAGATATAAAAAATAAAATTTCGGATTATAATAAGTAAATGATTTGATATAAAAAATATAAATTTATATAATTAAGGAACATACGAACTCTTGTCTGACTCGTGCATAACTCTTGGATCCCGATGTATGAGGAGCAGACAGGGCTGCTCGTGCAGCTTTACCAATATTAGAATATGCCTGCAAAATTAAATAAATATACTTGTTATATTCCGAAAGTAAAGCATATATGTATAATGTACAATAAAATCAAATATTTTAATAGTATCTTGAAATATTAAATTATAAGATACCTGTCCCCTCTCTGAGAACCAGTAATGAACCAACTCCATCCATTGATGAGGGGGTACATCAGGAGGACAAGTACCAACTACCTGCTCCTCGGTCATATCCGGCAACTTGTGCTTCATTTTCAACTGTGCCTTATATTCTTTCCATTTTCGATTGAGAGACTTCATTACAAAATCATGAGAGGATGGAGGTAGTAGAAACTTGGCCTGCAAAAGAAATATCATAGAACCATTGCAGCATGCATCAAGGCTTATGCTAGCTTTTGATCACACATACTAATATTTTACTAACCATTTAACTAAGGAACTAAGGACGAAATTCATGATGGTTAAATGGATCATATAGTGAAAAGATATATATAAAAAATATTTAAATATTCATTCATACTCGCTCCTTTTATTTATAAATAGAAAGATATCATCATTTCTATTTGTGTTATTTCAGCCTATCTGTATCAGATTTTGAGCGATTTCAACTTACAAAGGAAAAGTTAAACATATATTGCACTTTGTCATGGTAGCTAATATTCAAGGTTAGACATGTTTCGAGTTCGATTCGTCTTTGAAATCCTTAATCCAGCTCAATGTGGCTGGCGGAGAAGGTCTCAGACCATGAAATCCCAATGACGCACAATGAAAACATTAAGAAAGCTAATAGAAGGATTTTAAGCCTCAAAGGATCCCAACCAGAACCAGTTTGTGTCATGCATAAGAAATGGCAAGGCACAAAACGAGCCAATATGATTCAACAAGAATTTGCATAACTAATACAGCGTTTCACGCAATGTAGTTTGTTTCCCTTTCATAGGAAAAGAACATGCGCAAAGACACAGGCACTTTAATCCAGTGCTTTGAATCAGGTAAATGCACCTGTGCAGCATGAATAAACCTAACAGCAAAGTTTGGAGATATCTTTATGCACTGATCTCCCAATACAATTCCTTTCTTCCATTCAAATCCAAATCCCAAGCATCAAAACAGTTCTAAAAATTGAAGCAGATATTAACAGTTCTAATGAGAAATCCAGAACTCAGAAGGATGATCAAAAAAATGTCTTGGGCGTAATGAACCATTTAACCATCAGAAGGATGGAGGTAGTTAATAAGTGAACATAAAAAAAGTCCTTTTACCTTATCAACAAGGTTGGACGATGACCTTAAGCCATAACCCACATGTGCATATGAATAAAGCAACAAATTGAGGCCCAAAATAAAGGTAGAATCATACCTACAAAATTGTCTGCAAGATGGATTTTAATTTCAAAAGGACTTCAGATTTCAATGCACATGTGGAGGAAGGGTGTGATAAATCACTAGAAATGTTCAAACACTCTAACTTCATCTTAACATTTGAAATATTTAAGAATTAAAATCTAACGGCTCAACCTAAAATTGTTTTTAGATGAACCACATCCAAGTGTCAACACTGTAGCCAAAGGAAGCTTGACATACACATAAGTGGAGTACGGTATATCCAAGTGTCATAAGTTTGAAAGCTCTGATATTTATTATAAAGATTTTAACTTTGGAATATAATGTTCAGATCTTTTAAAGTGCAGATTAGAATATCTAATCGAGGTGATACAATGGATAAACATTTTATGTGGTAAAATCATCAACTACTTCATCAGAAAAACACTGCAACTATGGACATCTGCACTTAAATCAGGAATATTGCAGCTATCAAAACTCAACTGCTATTGAGATCCCATGAGAAAGCTTATAGGCATCAAAATCAACTCGTATATTTGAATCATGAAAGAAGATACATGATTGTGGTTGTTGTGAGTACCACAGGAAGTGAGACAACAACCTGCAATCAAGTGAATTGGATAGCATTTTAGCCATGTTAGGAGGTAAAAGGGGACAAGCACCACATAAGAGAAGATTGGTCCAGTGGGGTGAAAAACTTTAAAAAGGCAAAGTTTGCAAGTACAAAGTATTCATTTTACCAACTAGAATTAGTTGATAAAATAGTAAACCAACCAAACAAAACACTGATATGGTACAGCTCATGCTATTATCCATCAGATACATCAATAAGCAGAATTTTTCCCTCGGAATGTTCATTGGGGTTAATATCAGCAATGTATGGCATCATAAATTATTTTTTTTCTTTTAAATACGATTATCTTAAGCATGACCAAGTAATAGAACCAATCTGACCCAACCTTAGCCACTTATGGACTTATATCTTAATCCACGGATTGCATTTGGATTTGAATAAAAAATGAATTAATTTTGTTAAGGTACAAGTCATTTAAATTATACGGAATCTAAAGCAGATATTACATAGTTTGGTCAAAATTAATTAATATAAATTGACTATCATGTCATGAATCTGACATGAAATTGACACTCTGTTGTAGTATTAGAACATATGGCTTAACTAGGTTTAATCTTCATAAATCAAATCAAATCAAGCCAAATTTTAAGATTCATGGGGCCAAATCAACATCCTAATTCAATCATCTAGCCTGATTGGATCCAATCTCCATGGATCAAGTCAAATACAACACCCTGGCTCAGCCATTTAGTCTAATAGAATCCATATTCCATAAATCATATCAAAATAAATGCACTAATTGAGAAACTCAGCCTAATTAGGTCTAATTTTAGCTAATTGGATCTAAAGTTGGTATTTGACTTAGTCAGTTGACTTAAATCCAAATGAACGGCTAAAAATTAAGTGTAGTTTCTAATAATAAGCTTAGGAGTAGCAGCGGTATAACTTAGTCATTAGACCAAATTACCAGCATCCAATTGATAATTAGAGTCAATTGTATTAAATTGGGTCAGCTCTAACATTCAGATTCAATCACCTAGCATAATTGGTTTATAATTTCCATAAATAATATCAAACCCAATTCTCTAGCTTAGCCAGGTGGCTCAATTTTCAATCCTTTTCCTTTAATCATGTTCATTTGTATATAAATTTTAGACTTAGGCCCAGCTTTTAAGGCCAACTATACCCAAAACCTAATAGACTCAATGAATTTGCATCAATGTCATATATAAACTTTTCAACAAGTGATTTGAGCCTGATATGAACTTCATCCGGCCTGTGGAAAATACATAGACCTCGGCCAGGCTTCAGCCTCTGGTCAAGCCAAGATTGAGCCAAGGTTCCAACCAGAGGCCAAAACCAGCCCCAAGCCAATTGATAACTTACCATGAAATCAAAGCAAAAGGGTCATCTTCCACCCAAAATCATCTCAAGGCTTCTCACATTCTACCTTGCCACTCCATAATCTTAAATAAAAATCTTAAATAAAAATATTTCTAAGTGGTATGCATATATAGTAACAGCAATGTAAGAGAAAGTTACAGTTGGAGCCTTTACTGCTGCAGTATACAAAATAAGAAATGTGTAGATTCAAATTTTTACCTGCACAACTCGTAGAATCTCAACTTTATACATTGGAAGCATGCCATTCCATTTTGCATAACTCAGTGAACAAAGTTGATGCCTCCGTGCAACTGTCCCTAAAATGGAACTCAATAAGCTAGCGGCTTTTTTAATTGGCTGACATTGCACTTAACCACTATCTTCTCAACCTTGCGCATCTGCCATACATCCCGTACTCCCATGGGCCCGCGTCTGCATGAACCCTTCCATATTCATCTGCATAAAAATAGATATAAATAAATTATAGTAAAAAGGTAAAGAAATTTTATCAAACCAAATAAAAAATAAATTATCCTGAATGTGTAGCTCATCATCTCCTACACTGATAGTAGGATCATGATGCCCCGAGGATGATGGACCTGCAGTAGACTGCTGTGCCAAAGGAGTGGATGCAACGTCCGGTACTGAAGAAGGATCAGCATCAACCTGTGTACTGAAGCAGAAGTGCCAGCCTCTGTCCGTGAGTGTGGCATAATGTCATCTATCATTTACATCAGAGTCAGAGTTAGTAAAATAAATATTAATTTAACATAATAATTATTATAAAATTCAATACATTACAAAATTTAGTACCAATAAGAATCAAGAATTATCATTTCCTTCAAATTCTATTCTAACCAAGGATACCGTAGCATGTACGTCATCAACCGGTACAAAATTGATTGGCATAGAATGCATATAAGTGTCATCTTCATCTTCTTCCAGCTACTTTCCCATATCATATAGTCCCTAGGTTTTATTTTAATAACAGTAGCCCAATCTTTATCTTTTGCATCTTGTACAAAAAATACTTGATGAGCTTGAGAAGAAAAAATGAATGGATCATCCTTCAATAAGGCACCAGTATGTATCAACCTTGTAAAATTTACAAGTGTAAATCCTTTTGCATCTTTTTTGAAACCCTTGATGAGTTTATATTACCTAATCACATCTAAATAATATGAATTTAAAGATTCCGTAGTAATCTAACTCATAAATATCTTTTAGTGCACCGTAATAAGTTTTTCATCTGCTTCCACCATAACACTGCTATTATGTGTTTTCTAAATTTCACGATCTTTAGTATGGAATTTAAAACCATTGATTATGAAACCATTATATCTATTGATAACTTTGTTAGGTCCTCGAGCCAGGCTATTAATTCAGCTAAAAATTTCTCTCCATCATCGTTGATACCTAGAAAATAATAAGGAATGTTAACATGTTATTTATGTTAAATCAATCCATATATTCTCCAAGTATATGTCAAACCTGTTTTGAAAGCCATGTAGGAAATAACTCGACTAACCATCGCTGTTCAATCCTTGGATTAGATCGAGTGCTATGATTAGCTTATCATTGAGACATTAAAAATTCGCTGCATAAATTTATTTTGTTCATTTAGAATAAAAAAAAGATATGATATTTAAACTTGAAATGCAATAAATCATACTAACCTACGATAGTCAGATATCATTTCACTATGGAGTAGCACATAACGATGTGCTTGTGCCATTGATTTATGATCCAATACAATAGTTTCAGTTTTTTTCATTACTCTACCTGCAGTTAAAAACTTATACAATTCTGCATTATCTACGAAATCACTATACCATTGAGGTCTATTAAACACTGTCTCTACACCTTGAAGATATCTTGAACAAAATGTCAAACACTCTTCAGCAATATATCCTTCCTCAATTGAACCCTCTGGATAGGCTCTGTTTCGTACATAATCTTTCAATCGCACAAGGTACCTACAATATAAATAAATTTCTAAACATAGCATAATGATGATGCTACTTTTAGTAAAAATTTTAGTATACCGGTCATTAGGATACATCAGACTTATAGTGTACCTCTCAATAGGATACATCCATCTATAATGTACCGGTCCACCAAGCTTGACTTCCGAAGCTAAGTGAATGAGTAGATGTACCATAATAGTAAAAAATCCAGGAGGAAAAATCTTTTCCATCTGACAAAGTGTAATAGTAACATCAGACTCCAACTGATCAATCTCTCTAGGATCAATAACTTTTGAACATAATGCCTTGAAGAATGATGATAGCCGAATTATAACTGCAAGAACTTGTTTAGGGCACTGATGATCTTAAAGCTATTGGCAAGATATCTTGCATCAATATGTGACCATCATGACTTTTGAGATTAAATTTTCATATCTTTAAATGCACACACCTTGAAATGTTTGATGCATATCCATCAGGTACTTTAATATTTTTCAATACTGTAAGAAAATTATTTTTTTCTTGAGGAGACATTGTATAAGATGCAGGAGGCAAATAAATTCTATCATTAGCAAGCATTATGGGATGAAGCTCTGGTCGGATACCCAATTCTTTTAAATCCAGTCGTGCCTTCATGTTATCTTTGGTCTTTCCATCAAGATTCAACAATGTTCCAAGTAGATTATCACAAACATTCTTCTCTATGTGCATGACATCAAGATTATGTCGAATAAGATTATGTTCCCAATAAGGTAAGTCAAAGAAGATACTTCTTTTCTTCCATTATGTTTGTAGGCTGATTTGTAGATGCTATCTGTACATCTTCCTCATTTTCTTTTCCAAAAAATTATCTGGATCTTCAAATACCTGTGCATCCATACTACCAATAGTCACTTCTGACAATCCTTCTTGATCATTCCTTCTCTTTTTTTAGAAGACTTTGAGAATTTACCATATGTGTAACTAATGGAATCCATTTGTATACGAACATTAGTTCCAGAAGGTGGAATAGGTGCACACCCAATTCTATGGTACCATCAAATAAATCTTTTGAAAACGAAACGGATGATTTGGTTCTAACCATCGACGATGTCCCATATAACAAAATTTTCCTTCATGTTTTAACCAAATTGAATGTGTCGAATCTGCACAATAAGGACATGCAATCCTTCCCTTTGTACTCCAGCCAGATAAATTGGCATATGCTGAAAATCATTAATAGTCCACAGCAAAGCTGCCGTAGTTTAAATGTTTCACCATTTGAAGCATCAATTGCATCGACACCTTCCCATAACTATTTAATTCCTCTATTAAAGGTTGTAGAAAAATATCAATATCATTTCCTAAACCCTTATCACCTGGAATAACCATTGACAAGATAAGTGAGGATTGTTTCATGCACAACCATGGTGGTAAATTGTATGGTATTAGAACAACTGGCCAAGTGCTATATGTAGAATTTAGAGTTCGAAAAGGATTGAAGCCATCTGAAGCTAAACCCAACCGAACATTACGAATATCAGAGGCAAAATCAGAATGCCTAGTATCAAATGCTTTCCATGCTAGACTATCTGCTGGATGTCTCAACATTCCATCCTTCGTACGCCCTTCATCATGCCATCTCATTAATGAAGCTATTTTCGATGATGAATATAGCCTTTTCAATCGAGGAATAAGAGGAAAGTAACGCAATACCTTCGCCGGTTTTTTTGTTTTGTTCGTACATCATCCTCATCCTCTTCATGAGTTATCCATCGTGAAGATCCACATACATTGCATGACTCTCGATCAGCATTTCCACCATGATATAACATACAGTCTTTCGGACAACTATGGATCTTTTGATATCAAGATCCAATTTGTTGACAACTTTCTTTGCTTCATAATAAGAGGATGGTAAACCAGTGCCTTCTGGAAATGCATCCTTTAGTAATTTGAGAAGCATGGTAAAACTCTTTCCGGACCATCCATTCATATATTTTATATGGAATAAATGTATAAGAAAAGAGATCTTAGAAAATTTCAAACAACCCGGATATAATTGTTCATCTGCATCTTTAATTAAATTATGATACCGAGCTGACTCAGTAGTTGATGATTGCATCTGCTCCTCAACAAATGTTTGTTCCATAAATGTAGAACCATCACATATTCCATCCGTTCCATGTATATTAATTGAACCTCCAAAGTTTTGAACACCATGTCGAAAAGCATCTGTGATCAAACCTGTCATATCATCTCTACAAGGTTATCTTGCATATTATCAGATCCAATATCAGACGAGGATGGTTGATTACTTGATATTGGCAACATACATTCTCCATGAAAAACCCACTCAGTATAACCTCTTGCAAAACCATTCCATATCAAATGTTCTTCAACGGTTTGGATCTAGATAAGAACTGTTAACACATCGCGACATGGACATAAATCTTTCCATTCAAACTACTTTTATCCATACCAAATTTAATGAAATCACGAACTCCATCTAAATATTCTTTAGTATTTCTCGGTTATTTATCCAACTTTTATCCATTTTAGGATAAATGATCGATAAATAACCAATTTTATCCAATATCCTGCACATATTTCATCATCATAAGTATCATAGAAGAACACATTCACAATACACTCTTACTTTGAAGATAAGAACCATCACCAACAAAAAGAAAATAGCCCCACAACATTAATGAACTGCATAAAATGAAGTGAGAAGTTAACATGTAGCCGACCATATTTAGGATTGTTCTGATGTGCTTATTAATAGTTAGGATTGTACTGATGTGCTTATTAACTAACAGTTAATGCTTACTAATAGTAATTTTAATTAGGACGAGTATGAAAAATTTCTGTAAGCAGAATTAAAAATGCAAGATATAATGACAGAGACATTTGCATGTAAATTCATGAAAGCAAATGACAAGAATCGAAAAGGCATAGTTAATCTGACATTCTATAAATGATTCAGCAATGAAAGAATGATCCTTTGGAAAATTAGTTCAATAAAAATAATTGAAGAATTTATAACTATTCTTACAACTGCTCCGTGAAGCATCCATGCAATATTCATGCTATCCAACTAACTCCTTTTGCCATTGGAGATTAGTAGCCAGACAAACAACATCAAACACTTGATTTGATATTCTTGTGTTGCCACTATAATAGCAGGAATTGGTAGAAGATGCAAATAATAATTAATAGTATGTGAAAAATTAGATATTCAGTGGTTTCTCTAAATCAACGCAAAGTGATATACATAGACAGGACATTTAGATTTACAGTGTGCAGGTATGTCAAGTAAGAGCTAACAGATGAAAAGATCCAACCAATTTCTTAAATGTTAATTGGGAGGTAGGATGCCCACCTTATTGCTCTTGCAACAAACTTACTCACGGAATTAGAAATTAGGCTGTGAATTGAGCTGAGGTCAAGCATGGCTGAATTGCAGCTTGAATTATGCTTGAATCAAGTTGTATTTTAATATAATTCAACCAAGCTCAAATTGAGTTCACAGGATCGAAATTAATTTCAAGCTGAGACCAAAATCAACTGGCTCTATTAGGGACCAGGTCAGTAAGGCTGGTTAAATTATTGTATGGAGTGATAATATAATTCATGGTATATTTAATAATTTTTAGATTGGTGTTTCATGTTTAAATCATAACTCATTTCTAGTTTTAATTGTTCAAATTAGTTATGTTCAAAATCTGCTAAGAAATTATCCAAATCATTTAAAGTTTAAAACATTTCCAGTAGTACTATATCACACTAACATTATCCAAATCATGCACTGAAGAAACAAAAGAAATAGTCAGATAAGATTAGATTTACTTCAGAATCTTTGATTGGTTTTAATTTTTGTGACAGCACTCCAACAGTGTTCTTTAATAACTGAGCCTTGATCTTTCACAAGCGTAATTCATGGCACTTTGAAACAAAATAGACTTGCAAGTGCAAGTTGCACAAAGCATATTTAGGGACTTTAAAACGCACGATGGAAGTTTTGAACCATTAATATTTGGCCTTTTTCTCCTACAGTTTTTCATCCTCAGAGTGAATGTATTGTTTTAATAAAAGTATACAACATGATCTTCCTTGACTTTGCAATTAAGAGTTGGACAGAGCTTAAAGAAATCAGTGCATATCTAATCCTCACAAAACGGTTCCCCATTTTATAAAACACCACTAAAGCCATCTCTAATATATGTATCAGGTTAGACATCAAGTAGAATAAGAAGTCGCAGGTAAAGTGAAATTCAGATGGCATCAAAGACTGCATCATTCTAAATCTTGCGGTCTAGAATATACATCTATATGCAATACATACATTTACCAATAAACTAAGATGCAAACAATTGGCTTATGATACACTCAAGAAGAAATGAATTCTCGGGAACTGATGTAGTTAATCAAAAAACCCAAGGCTTGCATTCAGACTGAAAGCACCACATAGAGGCGCTTGGTGGCAAGAATATGCTTATACAGAAAAGCATTGCTCATAATCTCCAGCTGGCGTGAAAGAAAAACAATTTGCTTAATTCATGCAGTATTCTCCACTTGCATGAGTGCAGCATCAAGGGAGAAACAACTAGTAGCATTTATGAGATGGATTCATTGAGTGAGTTATGCAGTGTTAACAGATAAAATAAGAACCAGAGTTGCCAAACTTAAATGACTACAAGCATATTAACAGATATTTGTCACATAACCAGCTTAACAAATTCCAATTAAATTCAGTTCTAGAAAAACTAGTAAAGAAAGTAATATTCAGGCAGTGAATCTGTACCACTATATCTAAGTGATTTTCTATTTGAAACCAAGAAGAGCGTATCCACAAACACTGTCATCATGATGAGGCACCGCACCACAAACAAGACAAGCGAAAAATGTACACCATGGCATAATTTTTCACAATTTCAAATCTACCTATTGTATACAAGCAAGGTTAGCAGTACCACCATTGTGACTCATGCTGGTCAAGTACTAGGTAAATATAGCACGTACCATTATCAGAACATGCAACATGGCACCATACCAGCCAGGTGCCAATAGATCGATGCAAATTAAGCCCAACCTGATTTTTGTTAGGCACAGGCTGGATTTTTCAACTCAATGCATCAGACTGGGCTTCAAATTTTCGTACCCAGAAAAACTTGGGCCAGCTCAATATTCACATTTTTTAACCAGGCTGAATCAACCCTACCCAAACTATATAATATAATTTTTTACTTCATATTTATCATTTACCTTACATAATAATAATATTATATAACCTTTTATCTTAAAATTTGGGAAAAAGGAAAATGAGGAGAACCAAACCCTAATCCACAACCCACTCTCTCTCGTCCCTCTTCCCCCTCTTCTTGCTGACACAGCCCCACAATCCACCATGGCTCTCTCTCTCTCTCTCTCTCTCTCTCTCTCTCTCTAATATCAAACCCTTACCACGCTTACCCTCTCTCTCTCCCCAACCATCTTGCAATGAAGGATGACAAGAACGCCTATTAGCTTGGTTTGACCCAACTCCTGCACCCCATGTTCTCATTTCTCATCCCCTCTCCTCCATCTCCCCACCATCTCTTGAAAAGCTTTAGCAAGCCAGTAGTCCCTGTGGTAAGGATGTTGGCTTGGGTCTCTCTCCAAGGTTGGTTGGTTGATGCTAAGATGACCACATTGGCAAGAGCATCATGAAGACATGGAAAAGTAACATCATCAGGCCCTTCATCATTCCATCATCCTCTCTCTAGGTGAGGTCGTGCTCAGCCAAGCTACCTTATTGACCTAATTTATTTAGGTCTTTTGAGTTAGGCTTGGGTTTTCAAATTTGGTGCCAAGTCCAGATCAAGCTTAAGACTTCAGGCCTAACACCATGCCAAGCTGGAAATAATGAGGCATTCAAAACAAAGATCCACACACTTCATCATGATCTGTACTACTACAACATGCTTAGGAACCAAATATCACATGTTTTGGTGATCTCTAACTTATACATCATATAGATACAAAAATAAATTCTTAACATGATATAAGACCATATTTTGTTACGATTTAAGCATTAAAATCTATTGATTTTAACATGTATAGATCATGATCAACATGTGAATTCAAAATGCTTTATCATGCATTTTAATACATCAACACAATGGAAACCTTCCACTTGTTGCTTATGATGTATAGGCAATAGACATCAAAATGTGATTTTAGGGTACAAAGTTATGTGATTTTAGGTTATTAATAATTTTTAGCTGTATAGATCATGATCGACCATGTAAATCTTTCTTGGTACTTGATGCTCTTAACTTTGATTAGTTGTTCACGATATATTTCTTGGTACTTGATGGGAATTTGGACCTCATCTACGGCATCCCAAACCTGATGCACATCTGATAGGTTGGGTCTTAACATACCCAAAGTCTGAACCCTGTCTTATGATATTCTTGTTACCCAATGTTTTAAAATGCAGTGTATATTGCTGCACACATGCCTTTGTACGCAGATGCAATGACTCGACCACACCTTGCCTCATATGCAGTTAGTATGTGTGGTCATAGCATAAAGACAATCCATTAGAATAGATGACTGCATATACAGCATGATTAGCATTGCAGGGCTGCATTTGTGGGCAGGCTTAGCATCCTGGAGCCACATAAGCAGCTTACATTTATATGGACCAATGCAAATGAAGTGGATAAGATGATGTTTAGTTTTTATGTAGGTTTCAGGAAGGCCGAATATGGGTATGATCATGTCAAAATGTTGATTATATTGTCATTATTGCTATTAAACATTATGTACTAAGCAAAAAACACTAATTGATATTTGCCATTGTTATTAACATTGTAATTATGCATCTAAAAAATACTACCATATACACCTGCATCTGCAGTCCACCACATACGCATGATGCGCATGGTTTCAAATCTTAGTGAAGCATCATGTAGGATATCAAGACAAGTTACCATCTCAAGTATCAGGATGGGGTAGAACAGTGGCATGCCCCATTCCATGGAAAAACCAAGCCTCCAATTGGGTTTAAAACCTTGACTATGCCATCCCTTATTTTCCTGCGAACTGCAACTGCTTTCTAAACAGTGTTTTACACAATTTCATACATGAACATATCCTTCAATGGGCTGGGTATAGAACAAAATTTAGACTCGAAACCCAACATGTCTAAGTATTGTCTCGATTGGCCTTGATAGCAACCCTATTTTTCCTGGTTGACAAACTATTATGAGACATAAGAAAACTATGAGACAGTAATAAGATTGGCTCAAAATGTTCTGCTATGAGGAGCTCTTAGGCATACAAGGAGAGGGCAACAGTGGTGAGAGTGCTGACATAGATGTTTGGGAAGGGGTAGAGTTTGATTAAGTACATACAGTAAATTGTAGAAAAAAAATGAAGTGACACTCATGGTTGAATGAAATGTCTAGTAAATTAAATGAAACATAGATTAGGAATTGTGGGAAGAGATAAAAAATGAAGCCGGATAATTTAAAGGAAACCTGAATTGAAGTCATGAATGTCTAAAAAAGACAATAACAAAAGATGAACCATTGATATGAACAACTGTTAACGATCAACAATGCCTAACCTGAATAGATAGGACATTGAGCGTTAGTTACCGTTGTTGTCAAACAATTGAAACCGATTGCCACATGAAGGAATTACTTTGAATGCTTATTTACCAAATGAGAATACTAGGTAAATAAGATAAAAACAATGTTACAATGAATAGCAATATATATAATTTGTCTTGTCGATGCTTGTGTTGCACCTGAATAAATATCAGAAATAGAAACGTGTTGTGAGAAGAAAACCTAATGAAAACTTTCTATATAATAAGAGCATGTTATTAGATAAGAATCTTAAATCAAAAAGCGGAAGGTACTAAAATTTCTGTACCACAGAAGAAAAAAAATTAGGTGAAGTACAAAATCTTTCTTTGCTATTTGCTATTGGTAGAATAAATATTAGGGACTCGAGCATACTTCCATACCCGAGCGTATGAAAAATTAAGGTTTAAGAAACATGAGAGCCATACCAGAGTTTATGAAAAATTAATGAGCCAGAAACCACGCAATCGGTGCTTATCTTCGTTGGGCATCTTTTTCGCAGCTAGCAGCAAATATTTCATGCAATTTGAGCACTTTCTATTTGCAGCAGTATAATGCTCCAAGTTCACTTACAAGCTCAATTAACTTGTTAATGAATTAAAATCATGTCATTCCAAAATCCAAGTAAAAATTAATTAACAACAAATAAATTTGAGTATATACACATAACATAATTATTTTTTTGCAATTCAAGCACTTTCTCTTTGTAACATTGCAACATTTGAAGCATATCTGCTAGCTAATTAATTCATTAGCAGATTAAAATAACATGGCTCAAAAATCTTACTCTTTATCTAACCCTCAAGTGAAGCTCGACTATTTCTGCCAACCAAATTCCAGTGAGATCCAGACTCACTGATTCGGAAAGCTCTATGTTCGACCAAGAAGTTGAGAAAATAGAGCCGGTAACTGAGCTACAAAACCTATGGAAGGAAACCTAAACTCAATAAAACCCATGGAAGTGGAAGGTAACATGCCAGAACCCCAATCGAGACTCTCGAGCAATAAGCACGCAACCAGAACCAAAACAAACATACACAAATAAGATAAGGCAACGAAATGCATCACAAACCTTCATCCAGCATATAACATACCTGTTTCTCCCGGTTGGGTGCTGGCACCGTGAGGGAGAAGACGAGAATAAGTGGGAAGTTGGAAGGTCCTCGACTCTTATAATTCCTTCCACCAACTGTACGCACACTGTGAAGTGGCAAGGAGAACACCCAAAGCCGAATCAAAGGGAAATAGAGAGAAAGAGATAGAGAGTAAGGAAAGGTCCGAACCCTAACCGTAGACAATAGAGTCGCCTCGATATCGTTGGATTGACGGCGAGAAAATCGGTGCTGCACGGAGAAGGAAGAGGCAGGGAGGAAGATCGGGCTGGAAGAGTTGCTCGGTTTGATAGAAGAGGGAGCAGGGAGAGCTAGGGCTTCGGACGAAAGCTCGGTTGAAGGAAAGCTCTGGGACGAAAGCTTGGTTTGAACAAAAGCTCTGGAACGAAAGCTCGGGACGAAAGCTCGGGGACGACGCTGAGAGGAAGCTAGGGCATTAGGGCATTAGATCTGAGAAAGATGAGCGAAAGGAAGCTACGGTCGGGAGAAGATATTTTAGGAATCCGATGCCGACGCAGACCAGACGCTTTAAACAAGCGTCGTGACGATTCGGAATGATTCGGGCCTCTCCGACGCTACACCGTAGCGTCTGTAAAATAGGGTTGCTACACTGAAGTTTTGTTGTAGTGGGAGCATGATAAGCATTTTTTCTTTTAAAAAATTTTCAAGTTTGTTTTGGTCCATACTGTATTCATGTAGAACTATTTGGTTCTAATATTAGTATTGACTCTTTAATGACATTTCAATGATACACTACAAGAGAAAAAAAATATAGCGATACCCAAATGCGTCGCTAATGCGTAGCTAAACATGCTATTACGACGCATTAGCGACGCAATGATGGCGTCGCTGAGATCATCGTCGCAATCTCAATTTGTCGCAATTGCGTCGCTTAACAGCGACTCTCTGCGACGCACAAATGCGTCGCAATATATTGCGACGCAACTAAATGCATCGCAATATTGCGACGCATCCTAAATGCGTCGCTAATTTTAAAATTAATTTTTAATATTTAATATTATTATTAAATATTGCGATGCATTTAGTTACGTCGCAATATTTAATAATAATATTTTAGATATATTAGCGACATAATTTAAGTCGCTAATGCGTCGCTAATTAATTTTTTTTTAAAATATTGCGACGCTAGGTCATTGCATCATATATTTAATAATAATATTTAGATATATTAGCGATGCAATTTGAGTCGCTAATGCATCGCTAATTAATTTTTTTTTTAAATATTGCGATGCCAGGTCATTGTATC